>JAVKPL010013718.1:0-79081 GCA_032173675.1 Gastrolobium villosum | reverse complement strand
AAACTAAAGGATTGTTAACAATAAACGATAAGTAGTTATTATAATCTACTTGCGATTAATCTGTTTATTGTATTTCTTGTATGTAAACTGTGTGCTTTGTATGCTTTTCAAAAAATGTTATCTTTCAATCGTTTAGCTAATATCTTGGGTCAAAAGCCTATGGATGATACAAACTACAAACAATGAAAAATCAATTTGGATATTGTTCTACAATATGAAAAGCTCAACTTTGTCCTAACTACCCCTAAGCCAGCGCAATTTGTAGAAAAAGAGTCCGAGGTAATTAAGACGCAATTTTCGAATTAGGAGAAGACAAATGTTGCAGTTTGTTGCTACATTATAGCCAATCTCGCCAATAACCTACAAGAACAAGTAAGAATGATTGAGAGTAGAGCAGAAATGCTCAAGACTTTTGATGGCATATTTGCTACTTGTAGCAGTTCTGCTAGGCATAATGTGCTGATTGCAGTCACCAAAATCGTAATGAATGGAGGAAGTGTGCAGGATCATTGTTTGAATGAGATAGTAAACTTTAAACGAGCGGATGACCATGGGATCAAGTTTGAACATGAGGTGAAAGTTGACCTTCTACAATCACTGCCTAAACACTTCAACCAGTTCAAAATGAATTATAACATGAATAAAAGATGAATCTGGATCTTACTTAGCTGATGCACGAGGTTGAGAGTGCTGAATAGTCTCTAGTCAAGCAGGGAATTGCATTTTTTTCTATTGAGAGTTTTATTAAACCTAAGGGAAAACCCAAGAGAGATAAGAAGAACAAAAAGAAGAAGAAATTAGGTATTCCAATTTTCATACCAGTTGTAATAATGCAGCCAAAAGGCAAATGCTTCAAGTGTGGCCAAAAAGGGCATTGGAAGAAAAATCCCCACATATGAACCGACCAAGTATGGCTAATTTACTTGTGATTGAGACTTGCTTAGTGGAGAATTACAAATGATAAGTGGATCATTGATTTAGGAGCCACTAACCATGTTTATTACTCTTTGCAGTGGTTCAAACATAGCTTACCTATCAGTCAAGGACAAAGAGTTTTGAAGCTTGGAAATGGGGAGCTTGTGTCTGCACTAGTAGTAGGACAAGTTGTTTTATCTTTTGATAATTGTAGAACTTTGATTTTGGAAGATTGTTTATTTGTTCTGAATTTTAAGAGAAATTTAATTTATGTTAGTTATTTTAAGAGAAATTTAATTTACGTTAGTTGTTTGGTTAAACATAGTTTGATAGTTCAATTTAATTTCTCAGTTTCAATAAGAAGTTAATCTTCTTTTGTTTGATACGGTACATTATTTAATGGTCTTTATTTCCTTAGACTTACACCCCGTGAAGTTAATCATGTTGAATTAGAAGATGACGAGCACATTCATTTACCTAAGAAAAGAAAGGCTTCCAATGAAACTTATCTTTGGCATTTGCGATTGGGTCATATTAACTCTAACAGGATACAAGGTTTTTTCAAGAGTGGGATTTTAAAATCCCTAATTTTTTAACCGATACCGGTATATGAATCTTGTTTAGAGGGTACAATAACTATGTGGACCAATAAACGTCCAGGCCAGAGGCGGGTATGAACATTTCATCACATTCACTGATGATTAGTCAATATTTGGATACGTGTACTTGATGTGTCGCATAGATTTGGATAGTTGCTAAGGGAGAAAAGTATCTTGTTGTTCAAATCAAGACTCTTTGGTCTGATCGAGGCGGTGAATACCTATCTAGAGAGTTCGGTTCTTACCTGTCTAAAGAGAGGATAGTTTTGCAAATATCTTCGTTAGGGACATCCCAGCAGAATGCAGTTGCTGAAAGAAAAAATCGCACCCTTTTAGAAATGGTAAGGTCTATACTCAATTATTCGTTCTGTGTGATTCTTTCTGGGGATATGCCTTACAAACTTCCATGTATTTATTAAACTTAGTTTCATCCAAATATGTTTCAAAGACATCCATAGAACTATGGAAAGTGTACAAGCCCAGTTTGAACCTTATTTAGATTTGGGGTGACAATAAAAGCCAAATAAGATTTACTCTCGTACAGAAGTGTGCATGTTTGTAGGATATCCTAAAAGAACTAGAGGCTGGATGTTTTATAGTTCGAAAGATAAGAAGGTCCTAATGAGTACTCACGAGACTTTTTTAGAGGAGTTCTATATGGAAAATTACAGGTCAAGGAGTACGGTTATTGTTGATGAGCTTGCCTCTATTTTACCTCAACCTCATGTGCTTCCATCTTTTGTTCCTGTGGTTATTCAAAGAGGGGAGATATATCTGAAGATGAATATACATGGGAACTAGATACAGAACTAGAAGTTCAACATGATGATCTACAGTGGAACCTGTAGAAATATAAGTACCACATGTAGAAGAACAAGTGGAACCTATAGAAATACAAATACCACTTGTGGAAGAACAAAATCAAGAATTGGTTAACCCACGTAATGAGGGTTCTTAAGAAATTATTGATCCACCAAACTTGGATCCTCCTGTAGATGCACAACAACGAGTACGGCAAAGTCATAGTGGGAGATTGATTCATAAACCAGTAAGATATCTCTTGTTGGGTGAATCATATCAAGTTGTCACCATTGAAAAAGATGACGATCTCACTAGTTACAACGAGGCATTAGAAGATATTGATGCTCAAGAGTGGCTTGGGGCTATAAACCATGAGATTAAATCTATGTATTCTAACTCAGTTTGGTCTTTTGTAGAAGCACTTAAAGGGGGTAGTAAGTGAAGTATTCTTAATTTCTGCAATAATTTTCTTTCAATTTTTTTATATTAGGTCTATGTTATATTACAAGTACTTTTATTTATAACATAACTATTTTTTTCCGCCCCTGTCATAATAATTCCTAGGTCCGCTGCCATAAGTTGATTTACCCTTCGTGTAGTTAGATTCTCTCACATGACATAATTATGTTAAATAACATATGAGAACATTCATTCCTATGTAAATACTAACAAACCTTTACCTTAAGTTATTTGTTCTTTTTATTAAATGTAATCAATTCATACATATGCACAGATGAATTTAATATTTCGTATGTTGTAGGAAATAAATTTATGTCTTACACACATATAAAAGTGTGTGAAGCCCACATGAGGAGAAGAAAGAAGAAAAAAAAAAATGAACCTCACACAATTTTATGTATACTTAGAGATAAATTTATCTTCTATAAATTGAGAAACATCAAACTCTATACAAAAAGCAGGAACATTAATTTAATGTACGGTCAACAAGTTTGAATTCTGAAAATTTCCTTTTGTTCTTTTTTATTAAATGTAATCAATTCAATATGTATATTAACATTATTTATACATATATCTACACTAACATTGATTTTTTTATGTTCGGTTAACAAGTTTGAATTCTGGGATTTTTTTTAACTTAATATAAACACGAACGTGCAGTTAACTGCTAAGTGTATATGCAGTAACACAGGGTAAGTTACAGCGAAAGAAACAAAATCATTATTTAACCAAGAAACAACAAATCTAATACACGCCCATGGCTCCATAATACCGAACCCCCAAGGCAAAAAAAATAAAATTCAGAGTTCGGATTAGTCCTTACTCTCTTTGTATTATTAGAGAATAATATAAATTATTAAAAAAGATTCTCATAAAATAATTCAAACTTTTTGGTTGAATTAATTTTTTACATTGTATCAGAGCTTCACGATTTCAATTCTCATCACCTCTTACTTTCTAGTAGGAAATAAATAAGCACAAAATAAACAAAAAAGGGGTCTTTGCAATATTCATGCATGATAAATGTATTAGAGAATAATATAAACCATTAAAAAATGTATCATTATTATATATACAAATAGAGCCTGCAAAACGGGCTCGGCTCGGCTCGGCGGACTGAGTTTTTCAACCCATCTCAAAAGCGGGACAGGGCGGGCTCATTTTTTGGCGGGCATAGACGGACCGAGGCGGATCAGTGTAAAATAGGCTCGGGCTGGCAGGCCAACCCGCCCAACCCGCCAAACGGGGCGAGACGGGCTGAGTTTTTCAGCCCACTTTCAAAAGTGGGGCGGGGCGGGCTGACTCATTTTTTTGTGGGTTGATGACGGGGCGGGGTGGGCCACCCATTTTGCCACCTCTATATACAAATCTACCTTTCAATGCCCTATTACTTTTATTCACACTCCCTTCCACATGTCGGGCATAACCCAATTTTAATAATCCATGCACGCAGCAAGTTTAATTACAACAAAATTAACATTGATAAATTAATGTGCTATTGCCTTTGCACATCTGCATATGGTCAACTAATACTGAAATTAAATGGGGCAAAGAAAGGTGGTGAGAATCTTCGGACTCCTGTCTTACTTTGTTGTCCTAATATGATTGGGTAATGTAATCTTTTGTTTTTTTGGTAATGGGATGGGTAATATAATCTATCAACCTTTAAACGCATGCCAAAGTGGTTTAACTCAAACAATCCAATCATTTGGAAGGAAACTTATCTTCTTTTTTGTATTTTGTATTTTGTATTTTTATTTTCTTCCTTCCTTTCTTTCTCTTTCTCTAGAGTCAAGACGGAGCTAGGAATCCCTTTTCACAGCTTTTGCGCTGGAAAGTGGTAGAATAATTGCTCAAGATTTTATTTTATTTTTGTTTGGAATACTTAAGATTGAATTTAGAATACGGTGATGATGACTCATAAATTTTTAAGAAAATCCCACCTCATCATTAGTCTTTTTTTTTTTTTAATAAATTCAAAGGTATCCTCCGACCGGAACCGAAGACTAATCCCCATCAAGCACTATCGGACCCTTTCGGGGGCGGCTCTCCCAAATCCTTTTCTTCCATTTCCGGGGCTCCTCATCATTAGTCTTTAATCTCATATGCAACGGATAATAATAACAGGAAAAAAAAACACTAAGCATACTCAAGTGTAAGTTTGTGTTTTAGTACGACGCACATACGTTAGAATACAAATATGTACCGTGAACTACCAATCACATGGATTAATTGGTCGAAGTTGTTCCACCTTAATCAATAATTCCAAGTACATTATGTTAAAAACTTGACTGGGAAAGAAGGACCCACCTTAGTTTTAGTATGTGGAAGAGGAATACATAGGAGGACGAAAATAAAATCTTTTTAATTAGTCTTTCTATCAAGTGCATAAAATATGTATAAGACCATAAGAAAACAAGAGACGTTACATAAATTCAATAACTCCAAATAGCTAAAGTAATTTTTCACAATTTCTATGGTTGTGTTTGATACCATCGTGTATCAGTTTAATTTATAAGCACAATTTTTTCACCCATTGTATGTTATAAGTTTTATTTTCATCCCACAACTATATATGTTCTAAATCTTTTCAAATTGATCAGACTCATCCCCAAACCATTAGTTATATATGTAAACAAAAAATTCCAGTTGAACAAATATCAATTGTACATTTATATATATCCACACAAGATACTATATCTCAGTAAATTATGTCATCATTTCTAACGAATTGTACGTAGCATTTAAGAATAATTTGATTGTTTTAAGAATTAATATTCAAAACAAAGATTTAATTTAATCGTGAGACAAAAATGAAACCTGTAACAAAATCTAAAGATAAGAAGTATAGATTTACCAAAATTTTGGTTTGTATTGCCATTGTTCATATATGAGTAGAAGAATTTAATATAGAGTAATAGAGCAATGGAATATGCTAAATTTCACATACTTCAAACATTTAAAAGCTTTATATTTAAAAACCTCTCAAAGAAAAGTGGACTCATGTGGAATATTAAGAAAAGAAAAAATGCTAAACATCATGAAGAGTTTTTTTTTAATAAAAAATATGTTACAAATGGCATAACACAATTAAATATGAGAATAATTATTGTGAGTCAAAAGAGGTTGGTTGAGGGTGATTGTTAAGATTCTCACGAGGGGAGTTAGCCTAATTAGACAAAAATGTGTGAAGCTAACTTTTGTAAAGTAATAGACTAATTAAGGCATCTTTTAATGATTTGTATGACAATATAAAAAGATAAAATCCTTTTAGTGTAGTAGTTATATATCATGCCATAAAAAAAATAACCAAAATTATTTCATCTTGTCAAAAAAATGTAAACCATTTTAATTATTTTTTGTAATTTTATTGATAATATATAGTACATGCGGTTCAATTTCAGACACGTATATTTTATGTGAATAATAAATTAAAAGATTATGACATATTCATTTTTAAAACCGATGTTGATAAAATATACGGGTTAATCAAATTGATAAATTGTTTACAGGGACCGGCCGAAATTTAAATTGACATAGAAATAGTATACATTTTTATTTATTTATGCTTCATGTTTTTGAGCTTATTTAATAAATCTTGTTTAATTCATTTTAGATATGGAAAATATAATTGAATTTATATGTTCATATTTAAATATATTTTTATATATCTCTATATATCCGGGTCAACCGGTCCGACCAGTGACCCACCGATCCGACCAATGACCCAGTACCCCGACCGGGTCAATGCCCCGGCTGGATTTAATAACACTGAATTAGACAAAAATGTGTGAAGCTAACTTCTGTAAAGTAATAGACTAATTAAGGCATCTTTTAATGATTTGTATGACAGTATAATAAAGATAACTTAATGAATCCTTTTAGTGTAGTAGTTATATATCATGCCATAAAAGGCATCACGATAGTTAAAGGAACAAACAGAAACCATAAAGAATACGGAAAATTTGATATAATAGTACATGCGGTTCGCATGACACGTATATTTTATGGTTATAAAAAATTAAAAGCGGCTGAATTAATTTCATTAGCCAAAACCGATGTTGATAAAACTGTACGGGTTAATCCGGAAATTGATAAATTGGTGAACAGATCGGCAGTATATCAGAATCATTATGACCCGGTACGATCCAGTCATTGATAGGTTCACTTGACCCGGTCGAAGAAAAAAAATTCAAAAATAAAATAAAATTATAATAAACATATTTGAGTATTTTTTATTTATTAACTTACTTTGATTATGTACCTATAACGTTAATATTATCTCAATTATGCACTATACAGGAAATTTTGATAAGATTTACCGTCAGAGATGTTGTTTACTGAATTTGAAGCTCCCGCGCGCTCCTCTCATTATATTTTTGTTTGATCCTTTATTAAATAATAATGTATAATTTTTTATTTTTTATATTAAAATATTTGAAATTTTTATCATTTTTTTTTTAATATTTGAATAATTTATAATTTTTCAATATAAATTATAAAGTCATATATAATTAGGGTTTTATAAGAGTTATGTTATAGAAAAAGTGATTGTGTTATGTTATAGAAATTCATTTTGCGTGCCAGAGTTTTTTTTTTTGCTGCGGGTCCCACAAAATGTTATGTGTGTAGGAAATTTTTTGTGATCGTATTAAATGATAGATGATAAACCCATATAATTATTAAGTTATTCAATTTAACCAATGATGAACTCATTGAACCAAGAATCTAATACCTGATCGATAAGTGGTCACTTTTAATAACATTGGCCTAAACAATGATTTTTCTCGTAACAGTTTCGGTTTTTTCAATGAACGATATATCTCAAACTTTACAAAGCTCCCCGCCCCCGCGCGCTCCTCTCCTTCTCTTTTATATGACCCACATTCTTTTTTTATGAGATCTTTCTTCCACATAGTAATCATCCGAAATTAAATTTAAATATAAAAATATTGAAATATTATTTAATAATTCTGATAACATTTAAATTATCAAACTCATTAAAAAAAGTAATAATATATCATTATATTTTTTAATACTAATTATACATTAAAATTAAATTCAGTCATTTATCTTCTTATAATGAGTATATAGCTTACAATAAAGAATTAATATTTTTTAATTTTTTATCGTGAGCCGTGACGTTTAATTTTCATGTAAGCTTTTCATCTTTGTTCTCAAAGTGGTAGTTTTAAGTATTTATTAGATAATTAAACACAAGTTTTCATTATAAAAGAAAAAAGGAATCTATATTAGCTAATAATAGAATAATAGTACATGAGTATATGTGCGTTCTACTTGATTCCAATTTTCAACATGCATTTTTTTTTATATATATGTGTTGCCTTGGCAAATTTTATTTCTTCACAGCATCAATTATCAAAACACAGAAATCAGAATAAAATTGAAATCAAAGTTAGGCGTCTGCTTATTCTTGCAGGTTGGTGAATTAAAAATTTGAATAAGTTGCTCACACTGCCATGGGACAAGGCGACCATTCCATGTAATTTTCAGTATATTATTCACTGTGATTCTCATCAAAATAGTGTTTACTATTGTTGATATTCAATGAAATAATTGCAGTTATTTTTATTTTATTTTTGAGAGTATCTCCCCGTAATCTTATAAATTTCCTATGGATTAATCCAGAATTTAGGACGGGTTCAAGATTAAGGCTTTAAAATTCTCTTAAATATGATATTGAGGAGGATCAAAACATATTCTCACCCAAAACTGCTCTCATACATCAACTGAGCTAGTATTATTTGATTAAATAATTGCAGTTGTTAATTCCTATCTTCCTGGTTTGCTTGTAGATATATATGCATGGAGAATGCATATATATCAGAATATAAAGAAATTCTATAATATTTAATTATTTAAAAATAGAATGGGATAATCAGAATCGAACTTAGAATTATTTGGTCACTGAAATTTAATACCATATAAAGTAATTGATTTAAACGAAATATTTAAAATATTAGATGAAGCCCACTTTAATAATTTTATATTATATATCTCTAACATTTTTAATAATGCCTTGATATAAAATTAGAACAAAACCTTTATGTACGATCACACGTAATTCCCTGGGCTTTTCTTCCTTTCGTCATTGTTTAACAACTGTGAATCTATTCCATGCCACTTTTTAACCGAACAAGCAAGCTTGTATATAGGGGTGTAAATAAGTCAGGGCAGATAAGGCTTTGGCCTTCCTGGCCTAGGCCTGCATAATAAAATGGTCGGCCTATCTGACCTACGAGACTACCAAGGCTTATTATAAAGACCAAGTCTGTCCTGTTATTTAAAAAGAAAAGGCCTACATGGCCTATGAGGCCTTTTAGGCCTACCATATTGCAAATAAAATAAAAATAAAATATCTCATTAATTAAACAATATTTCCAGCATGGGTCCGAATTATAAAAAGTCTATGACAAATTTTTTTTAACAAGAATACAGATTATAAAAATTCATGACAACAAAGATTGAATTTTTTTTAGCACATCACAATCTTCAAGTGAGCCTTTCACCTTGATTATTCCCACTATATTTTCGAACTTGCAAATAAAAAATCAGAAAATCAAATTAGTTATGCATTTCACTATGTTTACATTATGAATTGCAATATATAAACATTTTCAAATAAGTTGTTAAAGAAGCAATTTATACCTTTTGTTTTTTTTCTTCAAATCATATTTATTTCATACCAATATTTCCTCGATTAAATTAATGCTTCGATAGTCTCCTCGACTAAATCAGCACAATAATATTATATAAATAATATTATATAAAAAATAATTTTTAGAATATAAATAATATTATATAAAAAACAAATTTTTTATTTAAAAATTGAAACAGGCCAGCCTACAGGCCAAAAGGCCAGACTTTTTTAATTTGGCCTACGGCCTTGTTTTTAAATAGGCTCGCGTACAAACCTTTACCTGGTCTAATTACTTCGAAGGCCGGGCCGGGCCAGGCTTTTCATAGGCCAGGCCGTAGGCCCCTGTAGGCCGGCCTGACCCATTTACACCCCTACTTATATATATGTTTCTTCTCGTTGTTTATGATAAAAGACAATTATTAATTATGGCAATTACTTACACCATGACTTTTTATTCTGCTAACAAACAAGGTAGCACTTATTAATCTATTAATCATTATTTTGATTTAACTTCATATGGTAGGTTTGAGATTCCTCGATGTAAGGAATATTAAGGTAACTTACAATGGGAGAGACTAATTGTTGTCCCAACTTTGAAATTAATATGAAATTGGTGAAAAGTTAAATTTTTTATTTATTTACAAAATTTAATGTAAATTAAAGAAGCTTACTTGCATTAATAAAAGAATTTTTTTATTGTATAAATGAAAAAAACTAAAAAAGTTTGTTCTAGACCCTTATTTTGATCCTTACATAGTTACATGGTCCATTTATTAAATGACAAAACATCCATATCACACATATCCTCACCGTAACTTTATACATTGTAGTAATAATGTCCCACTAACCCCATCATGCATGTCTTGCAACTCCTCCTTTATGACCTAACAATTTGGTAAAATATATTTACCCCACTAAGTTGTATGAGGAAATCTATAAATGTAAGGCTTCATATCCTTGGGAATGCATTTTTTTCTTCTACGCATTAATCCACCTCTATAACTTGCTAAATCGAGCAAGTCTCTACAAGTGTACCACCACCTATTGCTCATGGTTGCACACGAAGGAACAACTTCACCAACTACTTCAATCCATCACCGAAGGAAACTAGAATCGAAGCAACACATCAGTCCCATCATCTTAGATTGAACTGTTGGTTCCAAATGAACTCAAGAAGAAGCTGAATTGAGTTTGTTAAAAAATTTGCAGTTTAAAAATACACACAATTGCATCAAAAAAAGAGTAAAGGGAATAAGTGATAGTTATCTTAATGTGGCAAAAACTTCAATCGGATAAAAAAAAATCTACGATCCCAATTCGAAAACCTCTATCCAATTGAGAGACAAATTTATTATCGATCAATTCAAAGTATACAAATAGATCATATTCTACCCTTATATAAGAATTAACCTGGAATTTTACCCTAGTTTGCATTTTTCTATTTTGCTTCCACTAAATAGCAAATGCCTACATCACAATTCTCACCACTACTCCATACATTGTAATGATATTCTCCCACTATTTGCACTCTGTAAGTCTCACTGCTCATATAAGTACGGGTGTGCAAAAAAACCTAAAAACTGAACCAAACTGTGAACCAAACTGAATTGCACTTAAAATAACTGGTTTTTAAAGAAAGAGTTCATGAACTGAACTGCTTTTTAAAAATCAATTCAAAAACCAAACTAGTTTTATAAAACCAGTTCAAGAACCGATTCAGAACTAGTTTTTAATTAACACCTGAATCTAACACCCAATAGGTACAGTATGTTCCCATCCCCCCCCCATATATCTAACACATGGATTTCACTGCGATTTTCTTCATTACTGTAACATAAAGAAATTGAATCGAAAAATTGAAGTAACAATTTAGGGAGAAAAAAATTATGAGATTCTTGTTTGAGTTTATCGAGGTGGAGATTGATAGCTTTGTCGTCGTCGGGGTCTTGAACTTTGAGATTGTAGCCTTTGAACTTGCACTTCCTCATAACCTTTTTCCTACTTGAAGCATTCATCTCTCTCTCTCTCTAGTGTTGCGTTTCAGTCTTAGTTGAACAAGATTAAAAACCAGTTTATATTCGGTTCGGGTCCAACCGGTTCCGAACTGGTTTTGAACCAAACCAAACCGGTTCGATTTTAAAAAGAAAATCAGTTCAAACTTCAAAGAACCAAACCGATTTAAACCAGTTCAGTTCTACAAAAAAAAAAATCAGTTCAGGTCAACCCATGCCGATCCCTACTTATAAGAACCAACAATTTGGTCACCTATTGTAATCGCTTATCCTAGTAACTCATACGCTGGAATCTCCTCTACATTTGTCTATAAATACAAGGCTCATGCCCCATGTATGCATCTTCTTCTCTACATATTACTCCACTTCTCTTAATTTTTGATTTAAGTGTTACGGTCATTATAGGCTCCAAAGC
Organism: Gastrolobium villosum; assembly: GCA_032173675.1. Classification (NCBI taxonomy): domain Eukaryota; kingdom Viridiplantae; phylum Streptophyta; class Magnoliopsida; order Fabales; family Fabaceae; genus Gastrolobium; species Gastrolobium villosum. The sequence continues at coordinate 67,219 of JAVKPL010013718.1, read as the reverse complement.
ACGGATACGTCAAATTTGGAGAAAAATTAGTGTCGGACACCGACACATTCCGATACGTTCCGACACGCAGTTGACTTTTTTCGACACGTTGAATATCCCGACACGCGACTTTAACCATGTCTGACACGTTCAAAGGGTACAAATGTAATTTTTCTCACATTTTTATAAAATTAAAATAATTTAAAAATAAAAAAACGAACAATTTTGAGCCCTAAATCAGACCAAACCCCCTTCCGTCATTCTTCCTCACCTTGCCGTCCGTCAATGCTCTTCGAGGTGTGTTCTTCATTCTCAACCAACCCTTCAAGGTGAACACGGTACAGCTCGGTGGGCATCGCTTGTCTTCTTCATCGTGTTCAACTATTCAGGTCTTATTAAATATTATATTTGAGATTAAAATAGGATATTTGTAAAATTATTTTATATCTATGGGTGATAAATGATAGATGTGATTATAAATATGACTTTATAATTAAATTTATTGACTAATATATTAAGAAAAATTCATTTTTAATATGATGAAAATATTTGATTTTTCATTTCCATCCTCATCCTTTTCAATTTCCCTTTCCATCTTCCTTTTGCACACTAAAATAGGGTCTGGTTTGAGAAATGATATTGTCGAAATAAAATGAAGGTTCCATCTTAATCAAGGCAAAGGAGAATACACTGGCATTGTGAGGAGGAATGGGGCAATTAATTTTGACAAAAAAACCCATTACAAGCTACAATGGATCACGAACCTTACCTCAACACTTCAAAGGGAAGAGGAATGACGCAACTAAAGTGCCAAGTGAGGAAGTGATTCAAGGATCATTCTTCAAGCATCAAAGCACCAACAAAACATCACTTTTGTATATGTATGTCTTTTTTGATTTATTAGATATGTATGTCTCTTTTGATTAGTATATAGCATAGACTTTTGTAGATGTAGTCACTTTTTATATATATATATATATATATATATATATATATATATATATATATATATATATAAAAGACTCTTTTGACTAGTATATCACTGGGACTTTTGTACACATAATTATATTAAGATCATATAATTTTGATATTTTTTTTGGTGAAAATGATTTTGAAATGTTACTTTCATTATATTTGTTTATCAGGTGTGAAACATAAATTGGTATTAATTTTATAGAGAAAAGAAAATCCAACGGAAAAGAAATTTCGTCGAAAATTGAGACAATATTTTTTGACGGAATTTCATTTATTTTCCCTCCAAAAATTTTGACGGAATTTGTTTTCCGTCGAAAATTGAGACAAGATTTTTCGACGAAATTTCATTCATTTTTCATCAAAAATTATTACAAGATTTTTTGACGGAATTTCATTTATTTTCCGCCGAAAATCGAGACAAACATTTTTGACGAAATTTCATTCATTTTTCGTCGAAAAATTTTGACGAAATTATTTTTCGTCGAAACTTTTCACATAAATTATTCCGTCAAAATTTTTCAATGGAATCTCTAATTCCGTCTAAAAAATTGTTACCCACGAAGACATGTTCGATGTCTTCATTTCCGTAAAAAAATTAGCATTTTCTAGTAGTGGATCAAAATTGAAGCAACACTCCACTTTCATTATCTCATAATGAACAAAGTTAAAAAAAAAAAAAAAAAACTTATAGGAAACATCACATAAAAAAAGTAATATGAAGAAATGAGCTAGTCGGGTTCAACCGAAGGTTGATATTTGTATGTAGGATCAGTACGCTTGTGGTTCCTATGTGAAAGACACCACAAGAGATAGCATATATAGTGTTTCACTATACACGAACAGTGATAATGTAAAGACAAAACGTGGGTTGTGTGCACAGTTAATTAAAGGAATAGAGATTATAAAATATATATCTAATAGTCTTAACCCCTTATTTGCATTTGGGTTATCTATAGGTGTAGAATTTTTCCTGGAATGAGATTGTTGGAGGGTAAATAAGTGACCTTATCATTTATTCCTTAGGTGTAGGATAAACGGTGCTATCTTTATTTCTTTAGTGTACCACTTATCACTAGTACTATGTTGTTGGAAGCTATGAATCTATTGGATGATCCAGATAAGCAAATTACAGCCAAACACTGAAATTAAAATAAATATCAACCATAGTTATTGTCTTATTGAATATAGTAAGTGTGATATATTAGATGTATTTCTATATTAAATGTGACGCCATTTATACCAATAAAATAGGATATTCGTGCAGAACCAACAAATGATATAATTCTGAAATAGTCTGATAGATAGATAAATAAATGGCGGGAATTGAAGAAAATGGAACTAGTAAATACAAGCACATGAGGGACATAATTGTGATTTGGAAATTTGGGGGATCACCATCTTCGCCCAATTCATTCATCATGGATTTGATTTCAGAATCTATCTGAATAAAATATATAAATAATGATAATAAGTAACAAAGGTAATTATCCATATTAGATATATTATTTAACATGATCATATCATATATGATGATGCTAATTATTTATGAACAAATCTATAATAATAATTTTATCATTTTTATCTTAATATATTTTTCTTTCATCTCTCATAATTATTAATGTATTTATAAATAATTAAAGTTTTCTCACATGACATGAAATTAAAATAAGATTTATTTGTTTATAATAATTTTTTATTTCAACCTATAATAAATAGGGCAGATATTATTTTTATATGTTCAGCTTTTGGAATAATTTTTTTTTTAAATTCAATTAACTTTTCTTTTAAAAAAGAATGGAAAATATGGCACACGAAATTTGGTTTGTAAATGAATCGAAGACGGGTCCCACTGAAGTAAGAAGGTTTCGTTAAACGACAAAACAGAGAGGACAGTGTGTAATGAATGCACCGTCATTCGATGTACCCGCACATAACGCAGCCAATGCTTTGAGTCCATTTCCCACGTGTGGTTAAGTGATGGACCACATACACGTGTCAGACCCATTCTCATGTTTGTCCCCCCAACACTGACGTGGCACTTCGTCGTCACTACATAGGATTCCCCTCTCCGTCCTCAAGTGCAATGCATGCCACAGACTGCGTTCATCAAACTTTTCAGTCGTTGACCCCAAAATTAAATACTTTAAATATTCCCCCATAAAATAAAATATGCTTTCATGCTTGTTTGTTAGTTTGATATTTATTTTTTGGTTTACGAAATAAAATTTATTTCTTACACACATATATAAAAAAAAATATGAAGTTCATATGAATCCATGTTCGAAAAAAGGGTTTTATAATAATTATGTTGTAGGAAAAGTGATTGTGTTATATTATAGAGATTTATTTTGCGTGCAGCGGGCCTCACAAAATATTGTGTGTGTAGGAAATTTTTTATGGTCATGTGACAAGATAGATGATAAACCCTCGAAAAAAACATGGGTTTTATAAGAATTATGTTGTAGGAATAGTAATTGTGTTATGTTATAGAGATTCGTTTTGCGTGCCGGAGTTTTTTTTTGTTGCGGGACCTACAAAATGTTGTGCGTGTAGGAAATTTTTTTTGGTCATATTAAATGATAGATGATAAACCAAAAAAATATATGTATAAAATATTTATTTAGCTTTTATAATATGAAAAGTAATGAACCCTTATTTTTTTTTCGGTGGTGAAAGTTGGTGGCAGAAGAAAACAAAAATGTATTATTATTATTATTAGGGCTTATCATTTATCATTTAACATGACCATATAAATTTTCCTACACACAATATTTTGTGAGGCTCGTAGCATAAAAAAAATAAAAAATCCTCCGACACGTAAAACGTATCTCTATAACATAACACAATCACTTTTCCTAAAACATAACTTTTATAAAACCCTCATTATTATGATAGTTTTTGGAGGAAACACCAACAACTTCTGACGCTCATTTTCTCACACTCAACAGCTGGTAGCGGTGGATGTACACTATGATAAAAAAAATTCATGCACCCTATTTCTTAATAGAATATTTCTATAAACACTTACGACTAGTAATATTATAATTAAACCAAAAGGGATTTGTTTAAGTGGTAGGGGTTTGTTTCTATTTAGATAATGTTTTGAATTTAAGTTTTTCTAAATGCCAAAATATTTTTTTATGGGAGAACTAATTCCATCATAATATGAATAATTATACCTCGAACATGATTGTTTATTACAAAAAATACAAGTGGTTATCCAAACAAAAATACTATAATTAAAAAGTACTTTAAATAGCATTAGAATCACTTTATATTAATATAAGAGTGAATGAATGAATACAAGTGAATGGATTATGAAAATTCAATATAATTATTCTTATACAGATATTAGAATAACCTGACACTTTTAATAATTGATTTTTCGGTTTAAAAATAGAATTAGGCACTTTAAAAATATTTAGGCTAACAAAAAAAATAATATATATGAGCTTACGAGAAATTATTTTATGTTATAAAACAAATAAAGTGGGATTCATCAATTTAAAAAATAAGAGATACATTTTTTCGTAGAAGTATAACATGAGAGATGAATCTCATGTAATATATTAATTTAATTATTGAATATTTTAAAGGGTAAAGCAATTCTCCTATTAATGGAGATAAGTTATCTCTGATGAATACAAAACGGTGTTATTTTGTGGCGAAAATTAAGGTATCTTTGTAATTCTAATTTATTACAGAGTTATCTTTATTATTATAATTTTATAATTTTACAACCCAAAATGATACCATTTTAGACTCATTGAAATAATTTTATATTCACTAGTCAAAGAAATACTTTTCCCTATTTTAAATTGTTATAACCTTTAAAAAAGGAATAAATACTCTTATGCTACATATGATAATTTTCTCTCATACACACCTTTTGATAACTGTGTCACCTTTTTTTTTTTTTTTAGATGGTGGAGCTCATAAATTTATCTCTATGACATGAGATAATTTATCTCCTTTAACTTGAGATTAATAAAATCCGTTAAAATATTACTCTTATACTAACTTAGAACTTGTCATGTATAAGGCTATTTCCTACGCACCAAAATGCACCACGTGTTGCCGGCATGGGAAATGATGGGTTTTGGAGTTATTGTTGTCGCTGCCCGCTCTCCCAACTTTTTATTTTTTCTGAGGTTGAGGTCAAACATTTTATTCAACTATACTTGGAGACTTTCGAATGGTACAAAGAACGAATACGACATCATGTATAATAATAATTAATAATAATATGTTGAAATAGGTCACTTCTGAAGCAGACATGAAAATCTTTCTACGTATTTTTCAAAAGCCTTTGTGAGGACAGAAGACGCACACGACGAAACCATCTTCTAGGCTTTCAAGTTCAACACAGGGAAAACGACACCCAGCACCAGCTTCTCTTTATGTAGCCACGCAATTCTTGTGTAGATTCTCTATATTTTGTGCAAATTTATGTAGGATTTTATTTTTTATTTTTTTAGGGATAACAAGTATGGACACTGTATAAGATATAACATACAAAAATGATACATTAAAGTGTCTTAATGTTACATAATATGAGTTAAATTTCATAAATTCCTACATAAAAATAAGGGGAGAAGGATCCGTTTATAATTTTTTAATTTTTTTTACAAATTACATTAAGTATGACTGGTTATACACTATTGATTGAAAAATGACTGATCATATTTAATGTAATTTGTAAGAGTTTGTAAATATAATATTTTCCTGAAAGAAATCCATATATATATATATATATACTTTTAAAATATGAATCTTATATATGTGATTGATTTAGCTTACTCATAATTTATTAAAATGGTGATTTTTTGTTACTATTATTAGTTTTTATTTGTTGTTACTAATTAGTTACTGGACTAGTATTTGAATTTTGTTTGAATAAATTTCGGCGGTTTCTTTAACCCTAACAAAGTGGGTAGATGTAGTTTTGGATGGTTCCTAATTTTATGCATTTTACTATTACACGGCTTTCATATGTACGTAATTGTCTATTTAATTTCAGCTTTAACTAATAAAATATTATGGTTGAAATTAATTTGACACTGTGTGCAAGAGGTGACTTCTCAGTATAGCCACCACTTTTTCTTTCTTTTTATGTTTGCCATCTCTTTACATCACCATACTTGTGTTACCAAATATCTAAGATAGGAAAGAAAACCCAAGACAAGACCTTGTACAGTTGTACGTGACAACTTGGTATGAGAGTCAGGCACCAAACATAGAGAAACTATTGGAAAAACTAGAATGTGCAGCTCAAGCACTCTCCATTCAATTGAAGGAGATGTTCACAAAATTCTCTGATCGTCTAGATCCTCTCATACCAATCCCCCAAACTCTCTCATTTTATTCCTTAGGCTTCCACACCCAAACATTTCTCTCTTTTTCTTTCCACTCACAGAGCAACTTCCTTTAACACCACCATTGCTATTAAAATTTTGAACACAGTCAAAGTGTCTCAATCAAACCAAACCCCTCAACCAAGACCTAGATTTTTGGTCTAGATATGAGATATCCAATAAGAGCTTCACTTCTAAAAAAAATTTAGAAGAGAAAAGAAACAATATGACATTTTCCAATCAACAACAACGGATAAGCGGACATGGATATTGAAGATGATTCAATCACTTGATCTTACTCTTGAGGACAAGAGTAACTTTTAGGAGAAAAAGTATTACGATTATTAGTTTTAATTTTATTTTACTATTTTGTTATTGTTGCTAATTAGTGACTGGACTAGTATTTGAATTTTGTTTGAATAAGTCTTGGATAGAGGTAGTCTTAGGTGGTTCCTATTTTTATGTATTTTATTATTTCATGGCTTTCATATGTAATTGTCTATTTAATTAGAGTTTTGATAAATAAAATATTATACTTGAAATTAATTTGGCACCGTCTGCAAGAGGTTAGACTTCATCAGTAAAACCACCATTTTTCTTTGTTTTTGTTTTGCCATCTCTTTACATCACTATACTTGTGTTATAAAATAGCCAAGATAGGAAAGAAAACTCAAGACAAGACCTTGTAAATAACATTTTTCTTATTCATATAGTTTTTCTTTTTATGGAATTATTCATGATGAACAACAATATTCTTGACACAAGGACAATTTCTTAAAATGTTTCTTCGTAAATCCTGTATTGTATTGTATTGGATATTTGGATTGTATTAGTTAGGGTGAGAATTGAGTGGCGAATGGGTCCAATTATATGATTAAAAATTGAGTCATGTCGCTTCGGCATGTTCCACCATACTGATCATGCTACATACGGCAACACCGTCGTTTGGTTCGTTTCTAAGATTCTTAATAAATAAACATGTCTTTGGCTTCATGTAGTGATTACCTCATGGTTTTTCTGTGCAAATTAAGATGAATATTTAAATATGTGGTATGCTCGAATCCAATGTGCAGCAATGTGTAACGAATCATTTTAGTAAACATAGTGGAGGCTTCTGCATGGATCCTAATTACTCGACAAGATCGATCCTTGACAACTGACAATGATCTCTACTTGATATGATTGTATGTATTCATAATGAAGATTTGTCCGAGACTGTAGTCCCAGTCATCTTTTACTGAAATAGCTGATCGGATTTGCTTTTACGATTTCTATTATGTGCTATATATCACTAGTCCTATCATACTATCATTTTTTTTTCTTTAATTTGTACGGGCAATTACGATAACTTTTTAAAAGATGAATTGTTTATTGGCTTTTCTTTCATTTTCATGAGTCCAATTTGACTTCTTCAGTAAAGATAGTAATAGTAGTCAGTGGTAGCTAGGGTAAGTGTTTATGCCCTCGCCGACATGCCTTGATGTAACGCGCCTCTCTTTAAATTTCTGTCTATAAAAATAAGATAGAAGGAAAGCATGGTTAACATTCAACCTTTTATTTTATGGGTTTAACTTTTCTCCACAAAAATTATCTGAGACTATAAAAATCAAAATTTACACTGTATATTATGGATCATACATAGTGTAACTTTTAAAATCTAAATAAAGAGTTTATTTTAAAAATTACACTATATACTACCTATATTACATTAAATGTAAATTTTTCCCTTATTTTATTTAACAAAACTGCAAATGCGAGCTCATGATATACAAATATCCATACCCAAAATAAACCCGAAGCCCAAAGCAATGGGCCAAACAATCGTATATAAATCTTTTCTTTCATTTTTTTTTTTTTTGGACTTAAAAAGTTAAATCATAAATACATTCGTGATTCTTAAAAAAACATATCATATTTCTCAAATGCAATGCAACTTAGACAGGTAAAATCCTAACAAAAAAGAAAGCTTGGTGTGCAAGAAACATGTATTTGAACGTTATCATGCTGCTACACGCTCCACATAGATTAACATTTGGATGTAATTCTGCTTCTTGGTTGTTTCAGGGTTTGTCAAACCATCAGATATGTGGGTTGGCTATGTTGATGAGTTACTGTATCTATGCCACTAAGCACTGACACCTTTATTTAACCCAGAACCAGAACTTCAGTGCTTGATTTGATCTTGTTCTACTTCATCTTCTGCAAGGGCATAGACCACTGCTGTTCTAGAAGGTGCATACAGTAGAAAGGAACTAGGCCTGTCATCGAACCATCCTTCCTGTAAAAAAATCATCCAAGGAAACTATAAAGAGATGTTTATGTGGGAGAAACAACAGTGAAATCACATCCACATGAATGTAATAACATGAACAGAAGAAAAACAAGACACAATGGCATGCTTTTTAGGCCACGCCTGAGCACAAGAACACTTCAGAAACAAATGAGTTTAGAGAAGTCACAGAGGTGAAGTATTCAGCAGTGTGATTGAGCCTATTGAAGCCACCAAACAATGGATCATCCGAGTCCAAGACAATCTGGGAAAAGGAAAAGCATAGTTCATTATACATGATTGAACATATCATCAAACATGGGAAAAGGGTTGAATGGTGGTCGCCTTGGTAGGATTATATAGGCTCCTAGTTAAAGAGGTGAATTTGATATATAGAACAAATAATTTCAATATGAATATCAATATACATTTACATTCACACTAACAAAGAAAACTCAGACTTGGTTCACTTATAATGGAATTGAATAACCGCCATATCATGATTTCCTAATTTGGGATCTGTATTAGGAGACATTTATAACAAGACACAAAAAATAACGTTCCTCAAAACGAAATTACAGCCATAGCGTTTTTGTAGAAGACTTTCTAATGTGGAATTGTAGACTACTGTCACCTTGGTTACATTGTAATAGTCCCCTAAGAACCTAGTAACAAGGCATATACGTACTACCAAGTAATGCACATGTACAACTAAACAAATATCTTGTCACTAGTAAACTGTTATGTTACTATCTTTGATTATAGGCAATGATTTGATGAATGTGTACCTACAAAATAATTACCACAGGCTAGGTAATAACACACAAATCATACCGTATATTTCCCTGGCTTTAAACAGCCAATTCTGTAATCTGAATAGCTGTTGGTCCAATGAAAATTGAATACAAAGACGAGGTTGCCCCTTTCAAAGACTATAACCTTGTCATCTTCATTTTTCCGTGATATATATTGATGTTCAGAAGTCATGAACTGCATCAACAGTAAGCACACAATTATTACACATTAATTACTACTGCATCTACCCCCAGGGATAAATAAACTAGGTTAAATTCTATGAGCACACAACACTATAATACATATTTAGAAAGAAAAAAGTAGAATAAACATGCAGGTAGAGCCTGTCTGAGATAAAAAGGAAAATCAATTATCAGGTTTCACAAGGTATCTTTGTTATTATGATGATGATGGTACTCAAAATCAACTTGAGTCTTCACCAAAGGGAACTTGATTAGGGAATTTCCTTGACATGCACAAAAGTAGAGGCAGGCAAACAATAGGACTCACCCCAAATCTTTCTTCCAGATGCTGCATGGCCTGATCAAATTCTTGCATCCCCCGGTATCTTAGAAGGTCTGAATCCCCCTGGTTAAAAAAAGTAGAATATAAATTTGTGACCCATGGATGAGAAGTCGGAGTAGTACCGGTTGCCGAGAAGATGAGAGAACATAGATTGAGGTGGTTTGGGCACGTGATGAGAAGGCCCTTGGATGCTCCTGTAAGTAAACTTACTTGGGGGAAGGTAGTAAAACAAGATTTAATGGAGTGGGATTTGTGACCCATGACTTTTATTTATTTATATATTCATTTACATATATATATATATATATATTTATTATTATTATTATTTTTTTTTTTATATATATATATATATTTTTTTTTTATTTATTTATTTATTTTTTATTTATTTATTTATTTATTTATTTATTTTTTCAACATTTTTATATCTCTCATGGCAATTAATTTGGGATAAAGGTGATGTTGATGTTGATGTTGATAAATTTGTGACCCATGAATTATTTCCTTGGAAATTTGGATGGCCAATTAAAATGCCTAATGGATTAGACTAATAAATACAAAAGGTAATATACATTTACAAAACAAGTGTACTTTAATATGGAATGTCAAATTGATGTATCTAGTAACGCAGCATTAGTTCTAAGAGTTCCACCCACAAAACTGGTTGATTCTATCCGGAAACAATGTTTCATAATTATTATAAATATATTATTACCTTGTGCTTGGTACTAGTTTCTTTCTCCTTGTTTTTATTTCTTATGTCAACATCATTTATCTCAAATTAAGATGAACTCATATGAAAGCAAAAACAGATTAAGAAAAAATAAAAAATAAATGAAAAATAATATAACTTATATTGTGAAAATAAATAAAAACCTAAAAATTAAAATTATTTTATTTAGAGAGAGAAAGAGAGTTTGGGATAAATGGATGTTGATGTTGATATTGAGAGAGTAAGAGCGAGGGAGAAGAGGGAGTGGAGAGGGAAAAAAAGAAAAAAAAAATTAATAACAAATTCTACCCCTCTATGATGCTAATAGCTTTTATCCCCTCATCTTAAGACAAACCACACGCCACTAAGTCAAAGAGAAGACCATAAAAGAAATCATAAAAAACCGGAAACGGTTAACCCACTTTGTTGTTTATATTGGCCCACATTAATTGCTATATTCAAATAATACCTTTAATAAGTTTTACAATTCATCAGCAATAAGACTGAAACCACATGAACATAAATATCAGGAATATAAACTAGTAATTGCATAAGTTGTGATTGAAGTAACCCAGAAACTTACCAAGTCAAATCTACGCCTGCATTTATCAAAACTGTTATTGTTCCCAGGAACTACATCACCATTAGGAAGATATCGAGCTTCCCTTGGAAAATCAATCCACTCTGAACAGAAGAACAAAGAATTAACAACCTTAACATTTTCTTGAAATCATTAGATTTTAAAATACAGCAACAACTCAAATCATTGGTGAATCTTGACTACATAAAGTATGAAAAAAAAGGAAATCACCAATGCTTACCAGGATGGCCAAATTCATTCCCCATAAAATTCAAATACGCTTCACCACCAAGGCTCATGGTAATAAGCCTAATCATTTTATGTAATGCTATGCCACGATCTATAACAGGAGTAGATGGTCTGTCTAAAGACATGAAGTCATACATATCCTGAAGCAGAAAAAAGAATATAATATAAAATGTCCAATGACAAGCAGCTAGAATACACACTTGTAAACTAAATGCAAATGTCCTTAATGATTCAACGGGAACAAAAAAAGATATAACAGCTGGAAACCTAAGGGATGTCATTGCAGGATCTTCTAAACTACAAGTCTACAACCCATCCTCAAAGGAGCAGATTACAAGGGCATATGAAGACTAAATTTCAACGAGATTTAAAATAGTCAAGTTCTTCTTTCTTTATGCATATGCTGCAAACAAAAAAGACTGCAGCAGGCAATTTCATGTGGGTGAATATCAACTTTTAATAGACTTTGAAGTGCAGAAAAAAAAAAGTAGCCGGCTACATTATATAAGAAGCTCTTATATGAGAAGCACAACATATGTAAGAGCTAAGCACCTTGTCCATCAACCAAAATGCGATTGTCTTGTCGCCAACCAAAGCTTGATCATGACTTTCTGCATAAGCCACACACTTTTCCAGCCATCTTCTGTTTGTGAGTGTGTCAACTATATCACCCATTCTCAAGTCTTCATCTTTCTTCCTAGACACAAAGACATGGCTGAAATCACACTTTTTTTTTTCACACTACTAACAAACAGTGAGATTGAATGACAATGGACATAGATGTCAAATATAAGGGCTTAAGGACGGTTTAAGATTTGAGAAACAACTTGCAACCAAAGGGGGACCCAATTTGATGTTGCCTTTGGTTGATAAATTCAATGTCAGACACAAATATTGTTGCATCTTTCAAGATGCAAATAATTAGTCATTCCGTAGAAGTTAATGAGTGATTTGCCTGCAGTAAATTCAAACAAAACAATCACACTTCATTTACACTTACATGACTTCTTCAGATTTTGAAGGTCTTAGGCTTAACACTCATTATTAAGTCAAGATTACGCCAAATTTAGCATGCCTTTGGAGCAGGCATCACAGAGCCACACTTACCAAGGCAGTAAAATTTTTATATGCAGGCTAATAAGTAATACTTGTTGAGAAGAAAACCCACATCATATCTGACTTGCTTGTACTATTGCACATTGATACTATTTTCATTTAGGTCCATTCTCATTGGCATGCATATATGTGACCATTCCAAGCTTTCTTTCTGCTCATTCTCTTGTTCTTTCAGAATTTGATGTATATATATATATATGTCATAATAAGCAAGTATACCGTAAATTGCTTCATATACTTTATGTTTCAGTATAATTTTCCACAACCAGGAGTACTGCAAAGTGAACTTAAAATATGTTTTATTTGGACACCAAAATAAACACAAAGTGTTACTTGATAAGCTCAATCCACTTGTCTGCGATAGCCATATGCAGGCGATAATCAAAGCCAACCCCACCATCTTGAGTAGGAAGGCAGAATGCTGGCATTCCACTGACCTGTAAAAGGAAAGAATTTGTAAAATTCAATTGTCATTTTTCATTGATATTGACAAAAATTATACTGAGTTTCCAACAACAAAAAAAAAAAAAAAACAGAATACTGTATTTTAGTTCTTTACAACCAAAAACCATAAAACATTATTTGGCTACCGAAATGCTTGACCATGGAGAGCTAATAAAGGTTGAGTTATACTACTCTGCCACTGATATCATTATCGGATGAGAAATCTGGATACAAACTCACTCAAACTGAAACAGAACAAAGATAGAGCATCACTGAGGGGCTGCAACCTTTCTTCCTACACCTCACTAAATTCTTGCCTATCTCTCTCTTCTCGGTTCCCTCCTATATTCACCTTCACCCACCCACTAACAGAATCACCTTTGTTGTCCTTTTCTGCCACATCATCAATTCTGTTATGCTCCACTCCTGCTGCATGAATATTCCCCAAGATTCCCATCTCACCAACTACATCCTTTCTCATCCTTCCTCTCATATACCTTAATAGCACGAGGTCTATTACACTTCTAGAGTGAGTTGTAACTGAAGTTACATAATTTCTAAAATCAATTTTGCACATGATGACTTTGAAAAAGATAACATACATCTTCACCAATTGTAACAGCTTCAGGGAAGAGTCCATGAATAATATCATTAACCAGCATCAGGTAAACCACAGCATCAACATCAGTTGTGTATCCAAAATACTCGCTGTAGTTTCCAGTAAAAGCTACCTGCAGAAAGCAAAAAGATATTCTTCTAATAAAACAAGGTTGTTGGAAATTGAGAAAGAAACTGTTGTATGAGTGAAAGCTCATGCTTTTCTACTAAAGGTAACCCACTATTAGAATATCTTTCAACGGTTTGCTAACAGTGTTTCTTTCCTTCTTTGTTTCTTTATTTCTTTTTCCACTTTCATATCCTCGTCTGGATCAGATGTTAGAACCATTTCAGTATCTGGTTCTAGTTCTACATAATTTTTTCTTATAGTAAACTGGTTCTGAAGGGCCGGCTTGGCTCAGTGGTAAGCTTGCTTACCGTGATGTCTCCCGGCTTCGAGAAAAGCGGGGGTAAGGCTGGACTTGTATGTCCTTCCCCAGACACTCACGAGTGGGTATTGAACTGGGTCGGCCCTTTATAGTAAACTGGTTCTAGAAAACAAACAATATCAGAATCAATCTTCAACATCAACATCAACATCACCTTTGTCCCAAATTAATTGGGGTCGGTGGTAGATGAACCCACATGAAAGATATAAGACGGTTGAAAAAATAAAAAATAAAAGGGCCGACCCAGTTCAAATACCCACTTCGTGAGTGTCTGGGAAAGGGAATACTCTAGGCAGTCTTTCCCCTGCTTTTTTGCAGAGAGGCTGATTCGAACCCGTGACCTGACACACCACGGCAAGCAAGCTTACCGCTGAGCCAAGCCAGCCCTTCATGAAGACAAAGAGAGGCTCACAGCATGAAAAATAAAAAAAAATAAAAAATAAAAAAATAAAAAAATTAGGGGAAAAATCAATATTAATGGCAAAACTAAGGGAGGCTCACAGCATGAAAATTACTGGCAAGGGGGTGATACCACATAAAAAAGATTTCCAGTGTCAAATTAGCTCAAGGGAGTGTAGAATCCCGTAATCAAACTGTGAGAATATATCATGGCAGGAAATATTAATGCGATATAAAAAGAAACACAGCCTTCATGAAGACAAAGAGAGTGTGGTTGGAATTGAGTAACTAATCATTCTACATATTGCATGTATTATGTACAAAACCAATTACAGGAATAATTGGCTCCTATATTCGAGCACTAATTAACTTACAGTAAATGCACGTATCTAATATACATTCTAACTCTGGATTACACCCAAAAAAAACTCTTAAGGGAAAAGGGAAAACCCGAACACACAGAGGCTCCCTGACTTTGCGAGGGTTGGATGAGAATTGATAGCAATAATTGTCCAGTGATCAAGCTAGCAATAATTGTGCAGAGATTTGTTCTTTGGCCATTGTTAGAATAATAGTCTAGATTCATAAGCAAATTTAGCACATCTTACACTATTAGTAAACTATAGTTATGACTGTAGTTAATAGCCATTAATTAACTTGGTAATTACTAATTAGTCTGTGATTAGCTCTTGTACTTAATGCACTAATACTACAAATAAGATAGACAGTATACACAAGACACATTTTCTCCCAAATATTCTCTGTTTCAACAGTCATAAAGGAAGGAATTTCATAGTAGAAAGAAATAAGGTCTCAGAGGAGGATAAGATGCCATCCATAACAGATGCAGTAAAAGAAAACAAACAGATTCATCAAAATAATAAGACTCCTCAATTTCTCTGCGTTGTTTACTACTTCAGAGAAAATTCATAATGAATTTATGATTTCACCCCCTTTTTCTTTTACTTGGTGATTCAACAATCCTTGATGACTATTACAAATTATTAATGTAGGTGAGTTATGTTAAAAAACCAAAAAACTTAGAAGACAAAACACGGAAAGCAATTAGAGTGTACCTGCAATCCATGATGAGTATACATCATTGATGTGACACCATCAAATCTAAAGCCATCAAATTTGTATTCTTCTAGCCACCATCTTGCATTTGAAAGTAGATACCTTAGTACCTAAGTTAAGAATAAAAATAAGTCGCCATCGATCAGAGGGTATGGAAGGATCATGAGGGAAAATATTAGCAGAACTAATGTCATCGAGTTTGTGAAGATGGAACTAACTTCCCAACTTCCATAGTTAAAAAGGCGAGAATCCCACATCCAGTGATAACCACGTGATCCAGAATGGAAGTAATGACTGTCAGTTCCATCAAACATGTTCAGCCCATCCAATGTATTATTTGATGCATGGCTACATTCATAAGGGATTGGTAATCAGGTCTAAGCTGGAGTTGAAAGATGTATAGAGTTGATAAGTATTAAATCTATTAATAATTTAAGACAAGGGCAAAAAAAAAAAATGGGAAGCAAAAGTATACAGTCCCTAGATATATTCTCATAAAGGAATTAAAAAATAAAAATAAAGTACTATCATTACCTATGTACAATGTCCATAAGAACAAGCAGACCAAGTTCATGGGCTCTATCTATCAGAGACTTAAGTTCGTCAGGGGTTCCAAACCGGCTGCTAGGTGCAAAGAAATTTGTAACATGATACCTGCATCACACAGAATAATATTATTGTAATCAGGACACCACTTTTATGAGAAAAACACTAATGCATGACAAACATGAAATATAGAGCACAACTGCCTGTTATTCTTAGAATCACAGTGGGAGTGTGGAACCATAAGCAATACTCTTGAACTAGGAGTACATCAAATAGGAAGTAGAGGAAAATTACCCAAAACTAGCATAGTAAGCATGCTCTTGGATAGCCATAATCTGGACAGCATTATAGCCCAGCCTTTTAATGCGAGGTAGTACTTCATCTCTAAAATTGGCATACGTGTTAATTTTTGGCTCCTGCACCGCATGGTTGACAGCATTTTAAGGAGTAAGAAAAAAATAAAAAAAAATACCTCAAGTTTGACAACTGCGAGAGCATTAGGATTGTATTACTAGCACTGCATTATTACATGACCTAATCATTAGTATAAATAGAAGCATTACATTAGGTTAGTGTTTATTAACACCTCATGTCAATCTATCTCATATATTCAGAGCATCTCTATTCTCTATTCCATCGCTTCTAGTCAAATCTTATTATTTCAACATGGTATCAGAGGAATATCATTTTCCATGACCTAATCCCATCATTATTCAACTGCCGAGTTCCCAAAAAATCTAGAACTACTCCTTCGAAGTCTCTACTAACCATGACCTCTCCTTGTTGGCTGTGCACTGATTTGAGTCATTGGAACCATAATTTTTGCTCTTAACCATGGTTGTTTGTAGGTTGAGGGAGCTTTAAAACCAGAAATAAGGCCTATGCAGCTGCTGCTAACTAGCACCATAGAGTTGAGAAATTTGAAGAGGGTCATATGTCTCACGTGCATTTAAGATGGAAATTTCCTAGTTGCTTACCACAATCTCAAATTCAGGAAATTTGGGCCATGTAAATTGCTGAAGAAAATAAGCTCCAAGGCTTACCTAATAGAGTTACCTTCTGGGCTGCACAACAATCCTTACTCTTTTGAGGGATTTAATAAGGTAGTAACCACTGTTGCAGAGCAAGTTGGCAGTTTGCCCACAACACAACAAGGAGTTATTGACGACTTCCTTCATGCTCTTTTTATGTTGTTTGTTTCAGTCCATTCTGTTTTGTTTTTGAACAGTTTCTTATTACATATTAAGTAGTCACATGACTAACATGTGACCTTTTAATAAGGTTTAGACCTTATATAGTCTTTAGCGTTTTGTATTCAGCCTTCTTTTAGCCGTACTATCAAATTTCAAATCAGAGGTTTTTAACCCTAAAACTAGAACCCTTTTAAATTTTAATATTGTTATACTTCAATCTATCCTACTTCTCTTCCCAAATTCTATTGTTTAAGCTGCCGTTTACCATCTTCTACTGCATCATAATAAAGATACCATTGTCCTGCTCTCGTAGAAGTTAAATACATTGGCTTCTAGCAAATCAAATATTCCCATTTTAGAAAATTTATATACCAGCAAACAATTTAGTCCTTGAAATTCAGCCATTAAGGATAAACAAAACCCTACTCTAGCATGTAATGGATCGCTGACTTCAAAATAAGCCAACCAACAGATGGAAAGAACAATTGAATGATCGTATATCGATATCACAATCGGTTAAAAATACCCACCGGACTACTCATTCCAACGTGTGACTCATATATTCTAAGAGATTTTGGTTTCTTTGGCTGTGGATGTTTGAAGATATATTTTTCCTGTTAAATAAAAAACTAATCAGCACAGGAGGAATAACAGTAAAAGCAAACAAAACTAGATCAATAAATCATCTTAAACTTAGTTAACCATTTGCAGAATTTAATGAAACTAAAGTAACCATCATGGGTTATATTAAATTGCAACTGAGATCTGTCCAGGCAACTGGAAATTACTGTTATCAATAAATCATTATCTTCATTTAATATTCTAAAATTTTACAGCATACTGTGTAGCATGCCGCCAAACATTGTAAAATGATGCAATGTTGTGTTGGCCACCCTTTAGTTTTTTGGTAAAAGAATATATTGTTAGACAGAAAGGAAAGTACATTTGGGGGCAGGATAAAATCCTCCTAATAGAAAAAAGAAAAGAATAAAAATGCAAATACAAGAAAGATATACAATCTCTTAACATATCAATTACAGAAATTCCCTTAAAACAACAAGGAGTATTGAGTAGAGCATCAAAGAGAGGCCATTAAAAATCCTATCCCATAACATGTTCAAGTAAAAAAAGATATTTAGATTTGTCATTTTCTCCATTTCCAAATGTAACCTACATGGAAGAAATGCAGAACCTTACCTCCACAGGTGGGTCGTAGTATATGCCATTATATGGAATGTCACCCTGAGCCTGTACAGAGAATTTGATCCAAGCAGGAATGGAGTCCTTGATGCCAGATGGAGAATCCATGCGAATCTAAATACATATATTCAGGTGATAAGTTAACAGAAAATACCCATGGACTTAGTTGAAGACATCTAGAAACGTTTAACATGTACTGTCCCAGCTAAAAGATCATCCTTATTAGCATTTCTCTTATACAGAAGAAATTTTATTAGAGAAATGCATATGAAACGCAATGCATTGAGGCCTTTCCCTCTTTGCATGCCTTCTGCCAAGAAGCTTCTGAAATGGCATAAAATAAGTATTTCCAAACTTTTGGGACAAATCCAATACTATCCAAAAATACCAGTCTATACCGGAAATATCTAGCATCTGGACAGTGTTGGACTTAATGGCTTCCATAGTTATACCAATAGCAAATAGTGTACTTGTAGGGAGACAAGGGCTCAGCAAAAGAAAACCACTAATTCTACCAAAAATAACTCAAATTAAAAATATAAGTCATGCAACCCATAATCATCCAATGTTTGACAGACATTAACCATAAAAGATCTATGTACCAACAAGCAACAAAATACATATGTAATTAAATTTAAACCTGTTAAATCATTTACAAATTCATTTAGGCCGCATTAAACCTACAAGAACAGGATATTAAAAAACCATCAATTTGAGTAGGGCTGTATTTTGGCTAGCTGATTTTTTTGTGCAAAACAGTAAGCAAATCACCTATTTAGATACCAAGTAGTGAGATACAATTCTTTCTTTCTGGTGTTTCTAGGCTGATGTCAGCACAGTAAATGTGGAGCTGCTTTGGGAGAACTGAAGAAGAAGAAGACATATTGTCCTAAAAATAGGGGACTGTTTTCAGATATCCGTTGATATTTACTGATGTTATGACAGATAGCATTCTTCTTTATACATGGCTTGATCTTGGTCTTCTTCCTTAGCACAATTCTTTAGAAAAAGAGAATAAGAAAAAATATTGGAGATATTTTTGTAGAAGCAGAACCGGATTACATAATTGGAAAATCTTAACAATTTGTGATACATGATTCATTATGTACACAAACACTCAGTTCTCAACAGAAAATAAAGCATGATTTAATTGTTTGATAAAGAATAAATCATAAAAAATATGGACCATATGAGCATATATGGAGAACACCCCAATCCATAAAAAAAAAAAAAATAGTTGATATTCTGTTCAAGAGAAAAATCACCTTCACTCGAGATCCATGAGGAATTGGTGGTGAACCATCCACATTGTTTGGCAAGAAGATCTCCCAAACACCAAATTCATTCTGTTAAGACAAAACTAGAACATTTAAAGATTGTAAAAATGGTGGTACTGCAAATTACTGCGTTATTTTTACTCAGAATAAAAGGTTGCATATATACACTAGAATAGCTAGCTGTCAAGAGAAAAAAGGAATTCAAAAAGGATAACTAAAACTAAACTTCAACATATAGATATAAAACTACCAAAAACAGAAAAGGGAATAAATTTACAGCTCATAATCCCATGATTTTGAGATTAATCCAATCTCTTCATCCTTGGATTTTAATTTGGAACCCAACAGATTGCCATTATCATAACAAAAGTTGTTATTCAAATTTGACTGAGGGTATCCTCTATACAGGACCAAGAGCCTGTATTATTAGTTACAATACAATCACATCCATCAGTACATACATAGTATGATCTCTGTTTACAACTGGAGTATCCATGATTCTACTAGCAATACCAGTTTAGGGTGAAAATCGCTTTATATGGAATCACTAACTTCTAGGAACACAACAAGCTTTCTACTTGCATTGTGAAACTTCCATTGCCTACTAACATCACTATCTTCATTAAATGTGGGGGACTGGGGACCACAAATACATTTCAAAAAATCAGAAGCAACCAGCACAGCTAACAAATACCAAATGTAACAAGAGATCTCTGATTCCAGAGAATATTATAAAAGATAGATAAATCGATCAACCATTACCCTGTGCCACACCATGCAGTTTTTTTCAGTCCTCCCAAGTTTCTTGCACGTTGTCCTTCAATAACCTTTTAGTCAGAATTAAAAGTTTTGACCCTTTTTTCTATAAAGAAATGTTTGACCATCTTCATATGTCTACTCACCAAGTCCCCCGACAGACAAATGTAAGACAAGTCAAAACTCAAGTCATCCCACATCATTAGGATTGAAAATTTAAAAAATCAAAAAATAAGTTTAAACAAAAAACAACAAAATTGTCTCTGGTCATGTTAAAGATTTCAGCAAGAGAACCACAGGAATTCACTAGCTAAACCTATTTGGTCATGAAAGTGTATTGAGCCTATACATACTTTTTCCTTCATACTTTTTTTTTTTTTTTAAATAACCTTTGTCAAGAAACAACTATCCCACCAACTTAAACTATTAGGTGAAGCCATATAAATGGTACTTATATTTAACATGTCCCCTCACATAAGAGCACTTTGGGCTTAAAGCGTAGATATACTCAAGCCCATCTATACCTTGCGCTGAGATTTCATTTTATTTAGAAGAATGAACGTAGTAAGGATCAAACTCATTACCACTTGGTCATAAATCATAACACATCATGAATCAACTATCCCAAAAACTTAAGAGATTAGGTGAAGCCACATGAATGGTATTCCTATAAGGATTTTAATGAATCCTCAATATACTTATTATCCAAATACCATCAATATTTATTACCTATACATTACCTAATACATTATTTTGTACAAATAACTCTTTGAATTCTGAAATAAGCTTTTTAAAGACAATTTTATGATCGTAAAATGGGTATTGACTGCAACTCTATTACTATTGTCAAGATTGAAGAATCAACTACTGCAGAAGCTTATGATGTTAAGTGGAGCCGTGTGAATGGTTTTATATCTCTAACACACACCCTCCCTCACACAAAAACGCTTCAAGCTTGAAGGGTGGAGCACAAGCCCTCATAATTTAATTAGAAGAATGGATTGGCAAACTCCTAACCACATCACAGATACTTTGTTACCATACAAGAACCAATTCTCCTAAACTTAGGTATTAGTGGATGCACGTGAATGGTTTTAAAAGCATTTGCAAGCATATAGCAAACCAAGCATGAACCATAATAGAATAACTACCAAATCATTATGGGATACAGTAAATAATTCTTAATCTTACAGGTATTTAGAGTTTAAATTGTTAATCCTAATAAATTTTATGACACTGTTACAAAAGAGTTGATAAAAAAGGACAGATATCCTAATTGCAAAACCAGTGTTCAGAGCAAAGTTAATAAATTTAATTCCAATACTACCCTCATGCCTGATAATTTCTCGCATTATTCTAATCATCACCAAGTCATATTTTGCCATTAATCTTCCCTCATCACATCAACCTGTGTATCTCAGACAAATTCATATAACCCTAACAAAGGCTAGTCCCTACAGCATGTAAATGGTCCCTGTAGAACTGGGAAGGAACATGGAACAAACTTAATTTGACACAAAGAATAAATAGGAACAGAAAAAGGGGGAAAGAGGAGGCATATAAGCTAGATTATAGGTCAAACAGATAGGAAAAAGTACAAAGACGAAAACAGAAGTTGATTGATCCATGCTACAACCAGCACTCATTTGCATATATCAAGTTTTTAGTGAAATGAAACATCCTAAATTTCATAAATATAAACTTTAAAGGCCAATTAATGGTAACATACCCGAGTCATCACATCTGCATTTGGGTCCCAATTATTGAAGTCTCCGATTAACGCTGCGGACTGAAAAAGTATCCAACAATATCCATATTGGATTTTCTCCTAACTTTATTTGAAGATATAGGATGCTATATAGGGAAAGGGGGAGAAAAATGAGGAAAGAGATAGAGACAAGTGCTTAAAAATATATATATAATGTCTCCCAAGGAAGATCCTGAATTTGATGCTTCCAATAGAATGTTTTTATCATTTCTACTACCCAATGAACATATCTACTCCACTAGTTAATTTTAGATGTTGGCAATTTATCATTGATGCATTATATTGACACTTTAATAGTAATCATATGTAAGGCTAAATCCGTAACTCAAACAAATAAATATATGAATGTCTGTATAAATTAAGAAGTTTGAAAGAGAGCATAATTCATCAAGCAACTCAGAGAAATCCATTGAATCTCTTATCTCGAAGATATATGAAAAGATTGTAGTAGCTATAAGAAATGAAAAGATTGTAGTAGCTATAAGAAACAATGATGGATGCACTCAAAAACTGCAACACTGGTCTCACATGAATGGATAATGAAGCAGAGCATCTCCGCACTGCTGTCAAAGATTGTGCTTAAAGAATAGAAATACTATAAAAGAATTTGAACCATAAAACCATAAACAATTTTAATATCAAAAGCTAAGAATTTGAGATGAAGTACTCTAGCTCCAGGTGCCCATTCCCTGTAAGTAATGCCTGTAGCACTGGAAAAAAAGAGTTAAACTCGATTAAAATATGCAAAAGTTCCTCATTTGGATTAAATAATTATGATAGCTTTATCTTTTGAATGGTTATGGACTTGGAATCTAGGCAATATACAGATAATACTTACTATTAATCACCTTATGAATGCAGAGTAACTTCATGAAAATGAAAAAGTTGAATATATACATGAACATCAACCAGTAAAATTAATATATACCTGCGTGTAAAGCCAAATTTTTCATAACCACGAGAAAAAGCATCCAGGCCACCTTCATACTTGTCAATTTCCTCACGCAATTTTTTGTATTGTCCATAACTGAAAGAGAAATATGTATTTAAAAAAATCAGGTTTCATCTTGCTAACAGCATGTTAAGTATCAAAAGGGCAGGCAATGGCAAAGCAGGTAAGAATTTGGGAAATATAAAATAAAATACTTAAAAATATGTTAATAAACTAAATCTATAAAAAGCAGAAAATTGAATTATTAATTTATTATTTTGGATTAAATATTAGTGGCATATCCATCATATGAAATTATTTTCACAAGTAATTAAGAAATGATAATTAAAAATAAGGATTAATATATCTCATGTTATAGGAGATAATTACACACATAAAAGTATGTGGGGCCATGTGAAAAGAAGAGAGAGAAAGAAAACATGATTCCTACATACTTTTATGTATGTGTGGGAGACAAAATTATCTCATACAACATGAGAAACACTAATCCCTTAAAAAGATGGATAAAATTCAGTTACCCCTTTGTGGTTTGGGTCAAAATAATTGTACCACCATATGGTGGTGATAGGACGTAGGAAGCTAGGAAGCTATAGAATTAGTTAAGTGGTTATAGTTGGAAGGGAGGGAGCTTAGCTTAAATAATAGGAGGCATAGAAGTGAGAGGGATTCAGATTCACTATTGTTAAAAACAATAGGAATTTAGGAAGGGGAAAAGGAAGAGAGAGAACAAAAATTCTGAATAATATTCTATAATGACGTGAAAAGATGTTATAAGATGTGATACAAAAGACAAAGTACTAAGCTTTATTTATACTAATAGAAGGCTTCTAATCCTAATTAAATAAGGAAACAAATTAAGAAATAGGAAAATTATTCCTAAGAAATCATCTAATAATATCTTATAGATATTCTAACACTCCTCCCTCAAGCTAAAGCTTATTACAATTAAACATACCAAATGAAAATAAAGTAAAAATATAAACCCATGGTAGGAGACAAGGCCAGATTACATGTGGGACTGGAGATGGAGACTGCACCTAGGACTAGAGATAGAGGCCAAATAGCATCTAGGATTGGAGGAGACTAGAATGATTCTGGGACTAGAGATGGAGGCCAGATTATATTTAGGAGTGAGCCAATATAAGGAAAGACAGGCTAAAACAAAGGCTATATGTGGAAAGACAACTAGAGAGGGGCCAATATGATGAAAAACAGCCTGAAGCGGAGCCAATCTACAGAAAGGCAGGTTACAATGAAGTCAATATACGTAAAAAAGAAAGCTGGAACAATAGCAACGATGTGTAGTGAAACAAGAGCAGAAGATTAAAAACTTAATACGGAAAAAGTCTCAAAGGAGAGAGAGGGAGCAAACAAAAATACAATACAGTTTCGTGGTAATCGAGTTCCATGAACTAAAAACAACAAAAGGGAGAAACTATGCTCGAGTTGGATACATACTATGTTAAAATTATTGGGATTTAGGTAGGAAAGAAAGAAGAGAGCGAATAAAAATTTTAATCAATGATACCACCTGGGTCTTTGTGCTAAGAGAACTAATTACTAATCCTGGGGTGGCACAGTGAAATAGTAAGCACACCAATATGAAAAAGGAATTCCAAAAGACAAAATGTTTCCTTTTCCTTTATCATGGTTTCCCATGGCCAGTTTGTTATATTAAACCATTCTAATGGTATTCTGGTTGAACCAATTACATTGCTCATGGAATCGAAAAATTTATTCTTTGAAAATATTACTTTAACGAAAAACCTAAACAATATATCACTGTAGGGAGAAAAAATAAACACAAAGGAGATAATAACAGAACATATAGCAAAGAAAACAGCCAGTTACCTAAACAATATCATGGTTTCCCAAGGCCAGTTTGTTATATTAAACCATTCTTATGGTATTCTGGTTGAACATATAGCAAGATGTAATGAATCGTAAAAATCTTATTAAACATGGCACACACTTATTAATATAAATAACAGAGGTCTCTGCAAGGGAATTAACAAAGAGTGAGCAACTTGATTCAAAGCATTATAATGCCTCCTATGCAATAGCTGCACATATGAGCAACAGATTGTCAATTATTTTTTCATACAATAGCATAGATATATGAACTTATCAACTAAATGACAATTACAAATACATTATAAAAACCTTCCAATTCCTATTTGATTTATAAATTCAGGTAATTATTTCACTTATACGTTAAGAAGATGAATTTAAAAGGTTAGCTTACCGGAAATCAAGATGCTCATGGTAAGCTAGCAAAAGTGGATCAATTTCATATATTTTCTGCCCAGAGCCAGGTTGGGGAATGATCTTAGGTTTAACTTCATCTCCTTCTAGTTTTACTTTCCTGTCTGTAGAAACTGATGTCTTCTCAGCATTGGCATTAACATCTACAAGTGATGACAAAACAGAACCATGCTTATCTTCAACTTCTCTGTAACCGCTACCTGCTTCGATGTCGTCGTATTTATTCTCATCTTTCATGGTTAAATCCCCTAAGTTTTGAAGAGCCTAAAATATACATTCAGCAATGAGCACTTAAAGAAATTTATGATTTCAAAGAAAGCCTTTGCCCTTTGCGACTAATAATAACAAATGAACAGAAGTTACAAACAAAAATAATGAACCAAATGTAATTGAAGGATTGCTACCTACGGAAATAGAGGAGGAAAAAAAGAAAACAGTGGTGCCTACAGTAGAGGGCCAAGAAAATCAGGTTTGACCACCAGCAAAATAACAGTAATTTAGTCCAAATAGCTCTAATATTACATAAGCTTTGATTAATGACAATACTAATAGGCATGCAAGTGATTACTTCCCTATAATTTAAGACAATCTTTGTGGATGCACCTTAAACAGTCTTCTGTATTTTTTTTTTTCCATCAATCCACAACATAAAAAAATTACCAAAATATGTTCATGGTCCCACTTTAATATAAAATGCTTCCAAGATCCAAGAATCCAGTTCATTAGATACTTAGTGTCTTTACTTCTAATTTACATGTGAGTACAGGTTGCTGGCTAGTTCGAATGTATTATTGATAACTGAATTCAATAGAATCAATACAAAACCCTCATTTTCCTATCTATAATTGAATTATGTAATTCCAGTACACTTCAGCCTACTAACAAAAAGTGCACTGTATTCAAGTCCAAAATATTATTAAACAATTACGAGAATTATGAGTCGACATATCTAGCCAAAAAACAGTGATTTGCAAGTAACAATCTTGACTAATTGCAAGTTGCAACATGCCCATTTCCTTCAAAATTCATAATTTTTTCTAACTGATAATGGATCAGATAAAATCTATAGAATAATATAACTTTTATAAGGACAACTCAGGACAAAAGGAGCAATCCCTATGTTTATCAGAATAATAGATTTGAACAGAATTCAAATGTACTATAGTTCTTCTGATAGAGTTAGAAATGCTGATAAACACGTATTTTTCAATCTTTGAGGGACAGTAGAATAAGAAATTAAATCACTCTCAAGTAAAAGAACTCTAATTTGATAAATAAGTGTGGAATAATGGATTAATTATGCCAAAATTAAACTAAAATGCACCCTTTTTGCAACAAAAGTGCGACAAAAGTTTAATACATTCTTCAAATGTATATGACATCAAAACCACAATTCCAATTGAAAGAAAGGCATTCAACAACTTAACAACCATGCAAAAGGAATTATAAAAATACAAGCCACATGGAGAAGGACAAGGGCACCTGTGGATCCTCCAAGACCATATCGGGATTTTCAACTTGGTCTGTCAAGGATGAAGTGTCATCTTGACCTTCAGGAATAAGTACTTTATCAGATGCAGCAACCACAAAAGATGAGGAATCAGAATCATGGGAAAAATTTCCAGCAAGGGTCTTCCCTACATAAAGTCATCAAGTAAAAACTATCAGTAAGGTGTTTACAAGTCAATCACACAGAATTACTAATTTTATATACAAATTAGATTTAATTTTATGTTTCAGCAGCCTAATTAAAAAGATTGAATGTCAGGTTCATGTATTCAAACTGATCAATCATTAAATACGATACCTATGGCCATTTTCACAAATCAACTGATGCTGATTTCAAAATGTTATAATTGTCTACTACCAATCATTGCCCCTCCAATTGCATACTATTTCCCTTTAATCATCAGACCTTATAATGGTTTAGATTCAATCTTATATTCTCAAGAAACAATAAAGGAAGGGGTGGGGAAAGGAACAGAATTCAACTACAAAATTAACAGAATCATGTGATGTATATTCTATAGTCACTCAGTTAATTGCCAATAACAGTTTCCAAGCAGAAACTATAGGCATTTTCACCTCTTTGCCCCTCATTAATTATTTAATAACTATTTTACCCCTCAGAACTATCTACCAATCTGCCCCTCTTTAATCGATTAAGCAAAAAATTTAATTTATTAAATGGTCAAAATAGGCAAAAATTGTTGACTTGAAGATTTAGTCGATTAAATATCCCTATTTAGTCGATTAAATCTCCATATTTCTTCTGATGAAGAGGAAGATTTAATCGATTAAGTTGAAAATTTAATTGATTAAATCTTCATTTGACCATTTAATCGATTAAATATTCAATTTAATCGATTAAAGAGGGACAGATTGGTAGATAGTTTGCAATCAGGGCAAAATGGTTATTAAATAATTAATGAGGGGCAAAAGGGTGAAAAAACCAGAAACTATAAGTACGATAGAAGGCACAATGTGCTATAAACGAAACAAACATATCTAAGCCTTTCAAAGGCGTTTTAGCCACTCAAAGTCGTTACTCTTAAAAATTGAACAAACAATCAAAGTCGTTGGAATTAAAACCAACTCCAACAATTTTTTTATCACTAAACACGTTAATCAACTGGTAAGAGGTTATTCCAACTTAATTAATGGTTTCGAATTCGAGTTTGTGACACAATTGTGTTGAAATTTGGTACAAATTTTTTTGCCGCACATGTGGTTTTATCATGCTCTAATCGTACTCTTAAGTAATCCATCAACCGAGTAATAATATTGAAAAAACGAACTCAACAAGATTCCACTTCTCATAAGCAAGCAGTGCTTTCCATAAGTGAAACGAAACGGTAAAAGTAAAAAAAGCATTAACAGCGAAGAGAATGAGGGAAAGTGGATTACGAAGAGAGAAGGAATCATTGTTGAGAAGAAAGTAGAGAGTTGAAGTCCTGCGATCGCATTGGAAGCTCGGAGACTTGTGCAGGGAAGGAACAGCAGGGAACCGTACACCTGAAATTGTACTATAAACCATTTTT
Organism: Gastrolobium villosum; assembly: GCA_032173675.1. Taxonomy (NCBI): domain Eukaryota; kingdom Viridiplantae; phylum Streptophyta; class Magnoliopsida; order Fabales; family Fabaceae; genus Gastrolobium; species Gastrolobium villosum. Next base: position 38,704 of record JAVKPL010013718.1, on the reverse strand, counting down.
GTTTGTTCTTGTTTGTTTCCTAGGGTTTGTTTTTGCTCTGAGGATGTTATGAGTGATACTGAATAAATGTTAACGGTGCTGAGTTAATGAGTTTGAGTTGGGGGTTGCTAAAAAGAAATCAAAAATATCGGAGAGATTTTAGTACACCTTGATATGTGAGAACTGCAAGTGGTGTTACTACGTACGTGTGCTCACAAGAGTTAGCATGGTGATTGGGATTGCCGACAACTAACAATACTCTGCCACGTGGCAAAATGGTTGGTCGGTTGTTTTTATAATAAACCATCAAGATTAATTTAATAATAAGGAATTTTGATAAATTATATAAAATTACGTGTTTAGTTTCTACTTGTATCATAAAAGCACAATTGGGAAATTTTTTTTTTACGTTGACGTAGATAAGTTATATTATGTTAATAAAATAAAATAATAAAAGAGATTCATAAATAATTGGAGAAAATAAAAATAAAAAATGAGACTCACCTTTTATTATGTATGTGTAGGAAAATAAATTATTTCATGTTGAATGAGATAAATATAATCCAAAATAATTATGGTCTTATGCACCAATTTTTTTTTTTTTTCCTTCCAAGGTTCTGTTTCTCTCTCTCTCTCTCTCTTTTTTTTCCCTTGCTTCTGTCATGTGTGTTGAGTTGTGTACCCTAGAGACAGAAGGGACATTGGAGAAAGGTGCTTTTGCGTTATGACGCGAGTTTTGGCCATTGTGTGGTATTGTGTATCCGTTCTCTCTCCTTTTGACTCAAAGATAATTAGATAAATAAGAAATTGATACTTCCCTTGCTAAATTGATTAATAAAGGTTGCTTAAGTACAAAAACTTGATTTGAAATCATTTTTAACAATGTTTATCATTTAAATATTTGTAAAGAAGAGTCATTGATTATGCTCGAAGAAAGCATGCTAGGCTCAAAACAAAGTGTAGAGCTGGCAAAATATGTTAGAAAATTTAAATGCAACTTGCACTTTTTTTTTACTTGCTAAAAATATTAAAAAATATAAAGAATATATTGGTTGACATGTTATTGGTGAGTAGCTAGAAAATATAAATGCAACTTGCATAAAAAATAAAATATTTTTTTTACTTTTTACTAGTGTGTATTTTAATATTAAAAAATATAAAGAAGTTATATTGGGATTAACATGTTATTTAATGATATGTGAGATTAAATGAAAAGATTATAGGTGTATAAATTCTTAAAATTATTATTATTGCAAAATTACTTTAATAGTAGTATTTTGCATGGAAATGTTTGTCCATGAAATTAGAGATGGTAAACTAGGCTCGGCTCGGAGAGCCTCCCTACTCGCCAACACATTTTTATAATTAAATTAAATTTCACCTTTTTTCTTTTATAATTAAATTCCTAAATTTGATTTCAATTTTTGTAAAATTTCAAATACGTTAGACACAAATCCTTGCAAAAAAATAATTATTTATTCTTATTTTGTAAATCGACTTTTTGATGAATGAAAATACTAAAAGAAGCAGAGTTAAACTTTGTAATTTTTGAATGACTATGGACAAGCTAAAATGCAGCGATATACTTTTACAATTTGCGTTAATTTTTACAAGACAAACAAATCGATATTTTTTTTCTGTACATCGCACGGGTAATACATTAGGTAAAAAATATAAAGAAGTTATATTGGGATTAACATGTTATTTAATGATATGTGAGATTAAATGAAAAGTTTATAGGTGTATAAATTCTTAAATTATTATTATTGCAAAATTACTTTAATAATAGTATTTTGCATGGAGATGTTTGTGTTTTTATTTTGTTTAGTTCAGCATTAATTTGTAATGATAAGTTATAATGATATTAAACCAACCACTAACAGCCATATATATTGCAATTTTGTCATAAAACTACAAAATTTTCAAACATGAATCCCGAGATTTTGACTTTTCTGGAAAAAAAATTACGATCTTGGTACTAAACATGGCTAAATCAAATTCTCAATCTCACTTTACTAGGATTTAAAAAAAAAAAATCTTTTACCAAACACTCTCTTTAACTTCAACTCATTTTGTCAATTTATTTTTGATATTCTGATTAATTCATTATTTCGTAACCAATTCGAGTTGGAACGAATCCTAAGATTAAGATTTTAAATCTATTTCAAAAATAATATTAGAAAAAATCAAATAGATACTTACACCTACCTACTTTAGCGCCTATATTTTATCAATTCTAAGAGACAAAAAAGGTGGATTAAGCAAATCCCAGAAAGCATCAAATCTACTATATCATCGTTTTATGTAAGCCACTAGTTGAATTATATGAAAATATCTTAGGGACATCAAATCCATCTAATTGGAATCATTGGATACATTTTTTTTATATTTGAAAAACTTTTCATCATTTTTGAAAAAATTAAAAATAAAATTCCTGTCATTTAAAAAAAAAAATCTCTTTTGGAAATTACGTATTGTTTCTTTTTAAGTGAGCAAAAACTCATTATTTAATGTGACTCCCTTTTCGATCAATATAGTAGAAAGTTCCTATTATGAATGGTGGGGAAGAAAAATATCTATGACATGTTGTGTACGATAATGACCTTTCATGTGCTCTGAATTATCTTTCTTTTTCCCTAGCATTGCACCGTCCATTAATAAGTGCATAAAAAATATCCGTGATGTGGATAAAGACAACAAGACCAGTCTTTTTCAAACAACCTTTTCATTCTTTCTTTTGTTAATCAATTTATGCTATGGAAAAGAAAAAACAATAAGCATGTGGATCACTGGCCCACTGGTCCAGTTCGGTTTTTGAAACCTTCACATAAATAAATAAGAACAGAAAAAAGTGGAGATGGGAGAAAAAAAAATTTGGAGTGAAAACATGTATTTAATTATTTTCAGTATTATTTATTAAAATATTTAGTGTAAAAGGAGATGATAATACTTTTTGGGGTCATGTTCTATTGTTGCAAAATAAAAAAAATATGACCCTGTATGCTATGAAAAAAAAGAAGAAGAAAACAATAAGCATGTGAATCACTGGCCCACCGGTCCAGTTCGGTTTTTGTAACCTTCGACTGGATTAATGAATCCAATTAACTGGCACAAAAACTGCATATTCACCAAAAAATTGAGCAGTTAAAGTGGAATCATGTATTCAATTCTTTTCAGAATTATTTTTGGAAACATATTTTACATCTTAATTTCAAAACCCGTTCCTAATCAAACTAACACCAAAATAAACCGATCGAAATATTTTAAAAAAAAAATGCTTTATTAATACTTGATTTGGGGTCATGTTCTATTGTTGCAGTCTTGAGTAGCGATCGAGTGAAGCTGAGTATAAAGTTTTTGTACATCATCAGCATACAAAAGCTGAGAATTACTGAACAATAAAAGTGTAATTTGTAAATTACTCAAAAAAAATTGCATTTTTGGTACGTCGGACGTATCTATTATTATATTCCATGCATTTTGTGTCTATTCAGAATCAATGAAGGAAGTATTTTGCGTTTTGCACGACATGTCAAGAAAAAAAATTAAATGAGATTGTTATATAATCTTTCAATCATTTTATAAACAAGTTATAATTCTCAGTTCCAAAAACACAAATCTACCCGAGCCTTTTCCTTCAATCAAACTACTATACATATATCTAGAAAACCTGAAAAAAGAGAGTAAATATACAATTTAATTTTAGAACAATATTACTTTTACTGTTTTGATATTTTGGGCAGCCAAGAAATTTTGGGAAAACAAAACAACGTAAGCACAAATTGTGTATGTACACTCTTTAAAAATTAGGATTTTAACAGCAAGAATTGTTTTCAGAATTTGACCTGCTCAACAAATATTGAGTTTGATTCTCGAGAGTAGCAATTTCTAAGAAGGGCAAAGAGGCTCAAACCTGAAACCGAATTAGTCGAGTCCATTAGGACTTCGGATACATGTTGGTATCTAAAAAAAATTAAAAAATAAAAAAGTATGTTTTTATAACTACAATTTCAAAGGCAAGGGATTTAGATCCATAGCATTGATGAAGAGAAAAGTGAAATGCTTTATTGACAATCAGAGCAAGAGGACAAACCATCTTAGTGGCTCTCGTGTTTCAGATCAACAACAACAAATATTTTCTTCTCTCTATAAGCTCATGAGATCTAAAGCTTAATAGCTTAGGCTAAACATCAGTATCACGAATAATCTTCATTGAAGGAAGGACAATTGCAGCAACTGGCTTATGTTCATATCCACCACCTTCATCAATGATCATCCTTAAGCCTTCTATATGGAGTTTTCCATGGTGACCACTAACAATGATGGTCGGACTTGCCCTTAGTTCCTACAAGAAAACAGTAAGCTAATTTATTCGAAGAAACTACAAAAGCAAGCGGGGTGCACAAGGCTCCCCAACATGCGAGGGTAGAAGTGAGAGTCAATTATACACTGACTTTTCGGTCACAAAAAGCAACCTTACCCTTGCTCCAAGGCTCACTCATAGAAAGCTATAAAAGGAGGGATCTTTTGACTTCAATATAAGACTAGGAAGTCTTATTCTCCATCTCAGCTGTTGATTTCCGTCTATCAAACAATTGTAATTTATTTGAGATTAATAATCAATTAATTGGTATAACTCAATAAATTATTGTTGTTAGATGGACAAAAATCAACGGCCGAGATCAGAAGTAAGACTTCTTAATCTTACACTGGAATATATATATATATATATATATATATATATAGGAAAAACATTTCTCAAGCTGCTTGAGACAAGTTTATCTCCGGCCACCCCAAAACTACGTCGTTTTGATTATTTATTTCCTCATATTTATTGATTCACCTTTGAATGGTTATGATTCCCATTTTCTCTCTCTTCCGTTATCACCATTGATCCATCTTTGTATGGTTATGATTTAGTAGCCGGAGATAAAGTTATCTCCGGCAGCTTGAGAAATGATAAGCCCTATATATATATATATATATAGGGTCAGGATTATTTTACACCAGTGTAAGTTACACTCTTAATCGTGTTCGTTAATCCCACTTATATCTAAGGTTCAAATCTTTTAGTAATGTGAGCCATTTGATACAGGTGGATCAATGGTCAAGATTGAGTGTAAGACTTCTAACTCTTACACCGGTGTCAAAGGATCCTACCTCTCTCTTTCTCTCTCTCTCTCTCTCTCTCTATATATATATATATATGGGGCAGGATCATCTTACACCGGTGTAAGAATAATAAGTCTTACACCAAATCTTTACCATTGATTTTCTACCTCTAACGGTTAAAATTTGGTGTAAGATTTATTATTCTTACACCAGTATAAGTTGATCCTATCCCTATATATATATATATATATATATATATATATAAAATATATATATATAAACATAAGATGTTGCAGTAATTAGAATATTAAGCAGCGAGCTATCACCTCTGGAATATCCCAAACATTCTTTCTCCCACTTAGAGCCTGCACCTTAGTCACCCGAGTATCTCGAGCTTTCAACAATTTTAATTGTTCTTTAACATCTACTCCTTTCTCCAAACCAGCATGAACAGCAATCAACTTGCAGCATTTAACACCATCATCAGTGTTCACAAAGACATCGTCCTAGTAAAACATGACCCGAAGAGCTTTCAGCAGTTGTTCCTTTGATTAAAATCAGTTTGAAAACGAAAACTTAGAAATCTACGTGATATGATATGACTAGAGACACACAGAGGCAAAGAGAGTAAGACCCACCTCTTCATGGACCCAAACCAAATCAGCAAGAAACTTCTTGTGCTCATCAGGAACAGCCTTAACCAAATCTGCATTCAATGAACTCCCCCTTCAGTCCAGGAAACAACAACACTCAATTTTCAAGAAAGGGATAGTCACACTTCAAAACTTGTAAATAGCATTATTTATTTACAGCACTGAAAAATGAAAATCCCTACGCTATGTAAGCATAATTCAACTATGCCATTCACATGAGAACCTGAAGTTATATAAAACCGTACATACTAACACAGCTAGCAGAATCCACAAAACAAAGCAAATTTCACCAACACCACCTCATCGTTTTCTTCATTTCTACTCAAAAACCTAAACATATCAAAACACTCCATTTCCACTAAATTATAAATATCCTCAACATATCAAAATACCAAGATTAACAAAAGAGTAGTGTTAACATAAACAGTGAATAGTGTAACAGCAACAACATATTATCCCACTATACAAAAAAAAAGCCAATCTGTTATTATAAAGCTCCTAGCTCCCCCCTTCTTCGTTCACGATTCAAAATAAAAGGGGAAAAAGGCAAATCCTAATGCACAAGGCTCCCAACTTACAAGAGGAAAGAGGCTGTTTTCCGTACTCAAATCGAATTTGTCACCTTTGTCAAGCAGGACAGAGCCAATGGGGGACTACCACCAACAACCACAATAATAGTGCCCTACGCTATATCTTCACCCAAAATCTTAAGGCATTAATTTTATGGTTTTTATAATTCTCATTTTACATGAGAATTAAAATCTCATGTCATAGAGATAAAAAGCATGTGGGATCCATGTGTTAGAAAAAATCATATGTGGGACCCATATCAGCACGAAAATCGAAGGATGTGTAGGAAAGTCAAAATATGATACATGAGAATTATAAAACCCTAATTTTATAGTCCTCTTACTTAAACTTCACTCAATCAATTACCAACCTTAATATCACACATATATGCATAAGATTCAGTGATTCACCATGTACTTGAGTCTGTTATAACATAATTATTTACGAAATCCAAACATCAGGGAGATAAATTGAGTATAAATGTGGAAATTAATAAATCATTTTATTCCAAAATAAACATTTTAAAAAAATTAAAAGAAAAAATAAAAAGATTATGTATTAGCTAAAGCAAGGAAACGAACCAGCAGAACCATGGGGAACACCATAGGACTCAAAGGTGGGTCCAGCGTCATAAATGGAACCCTGATACTCTGTGCCTTTAGCAGTGTTACACTTATCCTTGATGGTACCACCCCACCTTCTCCCTTGAAGGTGCATATTCCCATACCCATCACCCTTGAACCACCCTTCTCTCTCCTCGCTCGCCTCGTACTCCTTCCACCCATCGGAAAACTCGGACCCGTCGGGAGGCGGCGGAAGGAGGCGGAGGAAGGCGGCGAAGGCGAGGTCGTGGTTGCCGGAGAGGAAGACATGGTTCTGATGAGGGTAGCGGGATGGCAAGGCGATGAGGAAATCGATGACTTGGCGTGTGTTAGTGCCTCTGTCGCAGTAATCGCCCAAGAAGATTATGGTGGCGGTTTGGAATTGTGATGGGTCGATCTGGGTTTCGAGATTGGACCACAGATTTTGGAGCTTCGTGATGTAGCCATGGGTGTCACCTATGCAGCATACTATCCTGGCTTTCGGGGAATTTGACATTGTTCCGTGTTGTATGCACGACAGAAGAAAATCCGGTTTATATATGGGGTTTGATTTTATCATGCTTTCTCACGGACATCACTCAACATTTATTGAAAAAAAAAAAAAAAAACACGTAGATCGAAGTATCATGAGAAAATGTTTCCTTTTATATATTTGCTCGTTTTTAACAAAACGTTACTTGTATTGCTTTAATCTTACTTTATTTGTTCTAATAAGATATTTTTATTACCAAAATTTTCTCCTACTAATTTATTACCTATCTAATCACCCGTTGAATCAGAGAGAGAATATGCTAAAAAAAAATTGATCAAATGGTGATTAAATAGATGGTGAGTTAGTAGTAGAAGATTTTGGTAGTAAGAATATCTCTCCTCTTTCTTTTTAAATAAATATCGTTCTGCATATTGTTCTGCCATTTTACAAAATGGTTGGTTCTTGAAACTATGAACTTATTCCAGAACCTGTCAATTTTGTTGGAGTAAATTTCTTAGCAATTTGATAAGTTAAAATTAATTTATATAAATTAAAACTTTTGAGGATAAAAAAAATACAAAAAAATAAATTATATATTTAAGGGAAAGGATATTGTGACAAACAAGTTGTGTTACTACCAAGTGACTACCAATCAATCTCGCTGTTAGATTGATTATCTTGATCCAACGGTTATATTTATTTTTATTTTTGTATGGTCATGATTCCCCATAAATATGGAAAATCATAACCATACAAAGGTAAAAATAAATATAAAGTATTAAATTTGGGAAATCATGACCGTACAAAGATGAAAATAAATATAACCGTTTGATCAAGATAATCGATCTAACGGTAAAATTAATTGGTAGTTACTTAGTAGTAACATAACTTGGTTGTCACACTTTCCTTCCCCTTATCTATACTGCTTAATAAAAAAAAGTCTTAAAATTATAAAAATATAAAAAAGACTGTTTATGTACATATTGGACATCAAGATTTTTTATTTATTTTTTTACTTGGTAAATGGTAAATTATAACATAATTCAATCGTCATCAATCAAAAATATTCAGTTAATCCCTGATTAATGGCACAAATACCCTTGGATTCATAGCAATTCTTGAGTGTTAGTGCATACAAATGGAAGCAACGTGAAGTAGATAAAACACATTAGCATAAGCAAAAGGATTTCCTTTCCTGCCACTCAAACCCAAACATCGGGCAAAGGATTGGGGGTGTAAATGACTGTTTGAATCAGCATTATAAATTTCCTCTACTGCCATCTCCAGAATCAATGAAGTGCTTTTAGTTTGGCTTTATTTACTTTTGGGATACTCTTACCAGTAACAAAATTCTTTAATTTACTCCAGCATGGGAACTGAAAAAGTGTCGCATTTTTTGGTTCCCAGGAATTTTATGTTCTTTCATATTGCGACTATCAACTATTCAAGTTGCCATACAACCTGAACTTACTACACCTAATAAGGCACATTTTACCTATTATAATTCAAAACTAATTTACAACATAGGCTTACTATAATTGTTACAGCTCGGCACATGAAGCATAGAGCCAGAAACAAGGGAATCCATCACAAGAATGCCACACTTGCCAAAGAGCAGTCTCTTCAAAACAACTCAAATTCCACTTGCTCCCCAGTTGTTTTACACTCTAAATACTTGCCACCCTTGCCCTGTGGCTGTGAGGTCATGTCTGAGATTCCGAACTCACAAAAGTCTGGAAGTTCAGGTGGGATAGAACAACGTATTAAGGCCCAATTAAGGCCCTCGAAGAAGGGATGCTGTTTAATCTCTGCAGCCCCTTTCTCAGAACCCAAACGGTTTTCAGGCTCTTTAACCAGCAACCCTCTTATGAGATCCCTCGCTTGGAAACTAACAAATGGGCTGTCAGGGAATCTGAGACTTTGCATCACCACGTTGGCTAACGTTTCTTCATTATTAGAACCTTTAAAGGGTGTTCTACCATATAGAAGCTCATAAAGAAAAACACCAAATGTCCACCAGTCAACTGCAGCTCCATGTCCCTCTCCTTGGATGATCTCAGGCGCTAGGTATTCATGAGTACCAACAAATGAATTTGACCTTGCATCTGTAGGCTCAGCCACGAGCTGCGGCAATGATCTGATCTGAGCAGCAAGATCAGCTTTTAATTTCCTTGCTTTTGCAGCAGTAGGTAAGAATCTAGGGCTGAAGCACGGAACTTGACAGGATGGTTCAATACAGAATGGCTCAATGCAACTCGATTGTGCACAAGGACCAGAAATCTTAGCAGGATCCACATCAGATGATTTCAGAAGAGTCGGGCTAACATCACACCTCAGTGACAGGTCAAAATCCGTGAGCATAATGTGGCCGTCTTCTCGAACAAGAATGTTTTCAGGTTTCAAATCACGGTAAACAACTCCAAGCATGTGCAAGTACTCCAAAGCAAGAAGGACTTCAGCAACATAAAACCTGCGTGTACAAAGGTTCTAGTGACTACAAAGCAATTTGTTTTTGTGTTGTGAACAAGGTTGGCTTGAATTAACATAAAATTTCTGATCAGAAACTGAAAGCCAATTCAATTATGTTAGCTATCAAAGCAATTTCCACCTTAACAGCTATTATATATATTTATTGAAAATCTTGCATGAATGTATAGGGACAGTTATTAATCAAGACTAAGTGGCAAGAAGAAAAACAAACAATTAGTTCGCTGTGGAAACTGGAAACTTAAAAGATAACAAGATATCAGTTGACACAAGTTATATTTCATTAGAATATAAGGATGGCCTAAAAATAAGCAAGCACCCATAATTTAATATCCCTATTTCTACTCTCATTCTCAATGACTAGAACTTCATTTATTTAATATCATGATCTTAAATTCCTTTTTGTCCATCTCAATAAGAAAACTTACTTAACAAGCTTAATTATGAAGCTTTTGAAAGAGATATAAGACCACAGCTTTTTTAACGTATTCAATTTCATTAGGGCAAAAAACAAAGGAAAAACAGAAAAAGTAACTTCAGTATTTTGATTGACATGCATTGCACTCTATGCAAAAACAATGTCATACCACGTTCTATCTCACACCCCATTGCACCCTATACAGCACTCTATGCTACTGGAAGGATGTCGCACACAGCCACATATATGTATAAGCTGACAGAGCAAAAACTGCCCCCAGAAAGCAGATGGCTATTTGAATATTTATGAAAATTCCAGCAACAACCAAACCATGCTTCCACCATACGGTGCAGGAGGAAGTTATTATTACCAAATTTTAGTCAATAATTGAAACAACCTCTTTTGCTACGCTAAACAAAGTGGCAATTAGGAATAGAGATCATAAGCAGTGAATGCTGCAAGGATTAAAAAATTCAGGGCACAGCAGCAGTGACAGGCTGGTGGTTTAGTAGGTCAGTAGAGGTGGAAGAGTACATTTGACTGAAGCATGACCAATAGAATATCAAATATGCAATATGCATTGCACAAGCTAGCTGCATGACAGCAGATCAAGAAGACAGCATTACTAACATGATATCTTCCTTAAAAAGCTCCATCAATCAGTAACCAAAGTCACTGGCAGGATTTCATCATCTAACTCTTTCTACTCTATCAATTTTATAATAGGAAAGAAATGTCTTCCCTGAAAGAATGAGTGTATAGGATGGAACTGTATTTCTATTAATGAAGAACAGAGGAGACTAGCTCCTTACAACACAAATACAGAGAATTGAAATGCAGAAAACATGAAATTACAGAAAGCAAAAAACAGATAATTGAAAAGAAAACTCTAGAGGTCTGCCAAATCAGAACCTGTATCCCCTTCCTAGCCCATTTATTTAATTCATGCCTAGATAGCACTACCTATCCTTTCCTCTTATATTCTCATTTTTCCCTAACCGAATTCCCATCTCCTAATATTCCTTACCAGCTCAGCATTCAGTTATGCTATAGCCTTAACAACCAACTTGAATGGGTCTATCAATATATCTAACTAAGTGAAAAAAACCTCATTGAGACTTTTTCATACCTTCAGGATTTACAAGGTGAAAAAAAGACTTTTTCAAGTTATGCAAGCTGCAACAGCATATATATATATATATATATATATATATATATATATATATATATATATATATATATATATATATATGGATAGGATCACTCACACCGGTGTAAGAATAATAAATCGTACACCAAATCTTAACCGTTAATTTCCGTGCATCTAACGGTTGAGATTTATTGGGAATTAAAAATTAATTAATGAGTGAGACCTAATAAATCTTAACCGTTAGATACAGAAAATCAATGGTTAAGATTTGGTGTAAGACTTATTATTCTTACACCGGTGTAACATGATCCTGCCCCTATATATATATATATATATATATATATATATAGGGCAGGATCCTTTGACACCGGTGTCAAACTAATAATTAATTAATAAGTATGACCCAATAAATTATAACCGTTAGATTGGTGGAAATCAATGGTTAAGATTTAGTGTCAAACTTTTTAATTTGACACCGATGTCAAAGGATCCTGCCCATATATATATATATATATATATATATATCCTTAATGCAACCTCAAAAGTCATAGAACTATATTTTATATAGTGCAGCAATGAAGCATATATTATACGGAATAAACATATCAAAATTCAAAATCTTATTGACTGCACTAGATATACCAGAAATGCATGACAAATGATGATTCATGAGAATATTCATAAGCATATTTCAGCAACTACGTAAATTAAACAGATTTGTTTGTAACCAGAAATACTTGAGGAATCATACCATTTATTGCATACCTAAAAATATAGTAGGTGGGAGATTGCATATGACTTCTGACAAAATAGAAAATAAAATCCTAACATATTACTGGACAGTTGTTCTTACTATCATACCTTGCTGCTGGCTCTGAAAAACTTCTACCAAGTTGTTTCTGCCGTAGAACATGAAGATCTCCACCTGGACAATACTCCATGACCAGACATGACAGGTTATCTGATGTAAACTGCACATACAGTGTTGGAAGAAAAGGATGATCTAGCATCCTTAATATTTCTCTTTCAGTTTGAGCCCTAGGCATCTTCTTCCTTCTTGCCAAAAATTCATTGTCCATGACCTTAATAGCGAACAAGCAATTTGTGCCAATTAATTCAGCAAGATATACAGTCCCAATGTCTCCACAACCAAGTTTCTTCAAAAGATTGAAGTGTCTCAAGCCCAAGACTCCATGCTGCATTTGAGCATGTCGTATGGCTTCCCATCTAACATCCTTTGACATGTGAGGTCTATTACCACAACTAGAACCACTGACATTGCTTTCATCACTGGTACTTGTACTGCTACTGTGGTCACCTTGGCTACTCTTTGAACTTTGTGAAAATTCAAGTTGCTCTTTCAATCTGGTGTTCTTTTTAACTTTCGTAACTTCTCTGCCGCTATTACAGCCAGTTGATGCTGACTGAGGGTGCACATTACTCGAGTTTACTCCATCTCCAGGACTGATAGAGTCCAATTCTATAATACCTTTGCTGTTTTCTTTGCTTGTATTTTCTATAGCACACCAACATCTCTCGCAAACGAGTTGAGTTGTACCAGGAACTGACATGTTATTTACTTCATTAGGTGTAGGATCAACTAAAGAAGAAATTGAAACCTGATTTAGTTTCTTCTTACCCAAATTCTTGTTCTTGATGACCGATTTAACTGTTCGGGGAGCATTGCGTGACAGTTTGCACACTCTATTGCCATTTACAGAAGTAGATGAGGAAGACACTGTTTGTAACCGTCCTTTGCGCCCATTCTTTGACACAGGTGCTTTATTTCCTAATTTTTTAGGAGAAGAAGCATTTTCAGGCAACTCTAATTTACTTCCATTGGTGTTACAAATAGATGTTGAAGATGCAGATGTTTGTTTTTCTATTTGAGCAGACTCCAGTGGCTGTGATGGAACCTCAAATTTACTTGATGAACATGCCCCAGTATCATTTTGTGTAGTTGCAACAGCAATTTTGGAAGAATGAGCATTTTTGCTCAATGGATTGCTTTTGGCAGTTTGATGAGACTGGGATGCTTTATCCAAGGCAAGAGAATTGCTTTCATCTGACACTAGAGATATCTCAATTGTTCTCCCTTTAATCTCACCATTAGAAGGTCCAGATCGTCTATCTTCAGCTACAACTGAATTGTACAATGTCTGTATCTTCCCAACCTCAGATATTCTAGGAGAAGCTGTTGACTTTGATAATCTTTTCATTGCAGCCATTTCTGATGCCTTAGATATACATTGCTCTCTTAATGCCTGCTTCAAAGTCACTGGCTCAGAAGTCCCAACTCGCGGGGACCGAGGAACACCCACTGTGATTGGCCTTTTTAATGCACTTTTCATCTTAGGGCTTGTCCCATCTTGTAAAAATCCCAAATCCCTTGATGAAGATTTAAGAGTAAATGATTCAAACAGCTTATTAATATCATCATCTATATTATCCTTGAATCCCATTTTCAACACAGGAAGCTTCTGATTTTTCTCAGCGACACTATATCCAGAAGTGGACTGATGTATCCCAGTATCTTTCCCTGCATTTAGGTCTTCCCTTGCTTCAACAATTTCACAAGTGCCCGAAAATGAACCCATTAGAGATAAATAGCTCCACTAACTTTGGTGTGGTAGAAGTAACAGAAACCTCTCAATGCGAAAGTCTATTCTAATTCATTTCACATGCAGTGTATTATACACCATAAACTCACACCTCAAGGACAGTGAACCCAATCCAACTTTCAAAATCCAAACCATTCTTTTGTTCATATCAAATTTGAAGTACGAATGGTACATCCACTTCTTTAGCAGTTACGTAACATTGAAACCCTGATACAATGGCCAACATTTGAACGCATCAGGAAACCAAGAGGAAATATGAAAATTGTAAAGTAAGTAAGAAGAAACAGGGAAGGACACGCATTGACAGAAAAGAAGACAAAGAAATCATATGATAACAAAAATACACATCATAAAAACTGTAAGAGATACCCCAAAATCAGTAATACCATAAGCCTCTCACTTGCAGGACAAGTACCAGTTACAAAGCACATATATCAAATTGCACATGGAGCAGCAAGACACTTTGAAATTTTCTTTTCTTTTCTTTTTCAAAATTCTAACGCTTAGGCACTCTCTGAAATTAACGTGAAGATCAGAATACAAGCCAATCTATCTCATAAAATACAAGAATTCAAATATTTAGTTAATAAACCAAATTAAGAGTAACCACGAGATAAATCAATAGGACTAAACAACAGGATGTTCAAAGCTGAGCCACCAATTCAATCTGGATAGTGCCCAAACATGCATTTATGCACAGGACCTAGTTTATAACAAGCACAACAATTCCCCTTGCTGATTCTGTTGGTATATAATAAAACTATCCAGTTTGAAGCGGGATTGAACTATTTTTTTTACCATTTCAAGGACTTCACCAACCAGCGAAATCAGCAAATCAGATGAAATGTAAAGCAAGCCAAAGTTGTAAGCCAGTTCTTGTTTATGTTTACTACGACATTATCCAATTAAGAGAAAGGATCCGAAGAAATGTGAATTTACTTAAGGATCCATATCCTACCACAAAAAAATAAAAAATAAAAAATACACACACACACACACACGCACAAACCGAATACAACAACAACGAAGGAGTTTTAAACAGAGAAACCACAAAGAGAAAATTTCGAAATCTAGTTAACAAATTCAGACAACGCAACACAGTATATATGAATGAACAACAAACACCGTTCATCAGAGATGCGAGGAACGAGTTAGTACCATAAAAACTGTACAGAGTGCGATCGGAAACACAGAAACCGCACCTGCAAGCAAGCGAAGGCGAAGAAATAGGAGCACATTGACGCCGCAGGAACTTCAGTGGATGGAATCCACAGCGCAGAAGACTCAATCAAAGTGGAGAACTAAGAGAGAGAGAGAAACCCTAGGCGAACATGGAGGTGATGGATGAACTCAGGGTAGAGAGAGAAAGCGAAGAGAGAGAGAAAAGAAGAAGAAGAAGAAGATGCATTATGTTAATTTTCTTCAGTTACGCTTTCAGCACTGGCACTGATTATTTTGTACAAAAAGGGACCCACACCCTATGCGATCTGCTCTGCTCACAGAGAAAATATCACTATAAATTCTTGTACAAAAAAAAAAATATTATTATAAATTAAATTAATATAATTTGAACTCTTTCTTTTATGAATTTTTTTTTTTTTTAAAGTATCATGGGATTTTTACTATTAAAATATAAATAATAATTTTAATCTCATTTGTCGGTTCTTTGGCGTTTTGCTTTAAATAATACTCCACCACTTGAAAAATAGACCATCTCAGATTTGCCTTACTATAATAAACATGCATAATTTAATAATATTTAAAATACTTTACATTTTCACCAAAAATAAATAAAAATACTTTACATAGTATCCTATGCTCTTTCTTTTTTTTTCTATTTTTTTGGGTTTAAGCATAGCAAGGTGATATTCTTTGCCATGTGATACAAGGGATAAGTATTATCCCAATTAACCATGTTAAGTTATTAATCTGACTCTAATTTTCCAAATTAGTTGTTTGATGTTGTAAACATTTTCAGAACAAATAAGAAAAAGTTAACATATTTTCCCAATACATGACATTTTAATAACAGCTACTTATTATTTGATCTCAAGTACTTTTACAACTATTCTTGCATTTATTTAACTAATAAACTCATTCCCAAATTCAATTTATTAAAAAAAAAAAGCATATGAACTCTATTTTTTTCCCTTTAAAATTAAAACCTCAGTAGAAAAGAGAAGTCAATAAGACTTGGGTGCAGTACTTGTGAATTTGAAAGGACTGTGGTCATCATGAACCTAATTTCCTGCACATTGTGTTGCCAATAATGGCGATGATCATTGATCAAACAATGAATCCCAAAGTAGAGACAACTTGAATTCCCCCAACCAATCAGCCTTCAATTAATCGCCAACTATTTCTTGTACACAATCTTCAATGGATACAGACTATAACATATATAATAATTCAAACCTACAAATTGAACAATGAATTATTGGTAGATCCACCAATGTCAGACAATTTCAATTTTTTTTTTTTAAAAAAAAAACTATAGTATTCTTCAGTTTAGTTTGGGTTGAGATTTCACTTTTTAATATTTAAATTAACATTTTCAAAGAAAATTGTTAAGTCCAACCGAATTAATTATTCATTTGAGTAACGGTATATCTCAACCAAGGAACGCTCATTTTGTGTTAATGAGTTATGTGCTAGATTGCGAAATCAATGACACGAATCAAGGGGTATATACTTTCATGGTATTTTATTGTTTTTGGGTATTTAGGTAATAGTGATGGTATCTTACAAATTGAAGTGTGTGTATAAATGCGCGCACACACGTATATTTGACAAGAAGATGAAGAATTTTCACATTAATAAAAGCCGAGGAAACTTACTACATAATTTGCCAATGGAATGCAACTTAGAAGATTGCATCTTGTCCCCAAAGTAGATTTGAGAATATCTCCTATCTACAAAACAACAAAAATAGAAAAAGTCATAAAGAAACTCATAAAAACTAAAGAAACAAAAAAGTACAAAAAAAGTGGGCAAATAAGAAAATAATATATGTTTTAAAAGAATGTAGATTTCGATTAAAACAACTCAGATCCAAATGATTTGAGTGAATTATTGAGAGGAGATGGTAAGAATTGCCATAAAATTAAGGAGAAAAAATGACAGTCCTACTACTCCAAACAAACTGCAGAGAAAATAAATATTAAAATCCTGCAAGAAAAAATGATTTGCATCAATTCATTATAATTATGTATTGTGGGTAATATACAATTTTAATATTAAATATATTTTTTCTCTCTTCTCAGATATTATCAGTTGATGTGGCGGAGATAAAAATAATAATTTTACCATTATAATTATGTAGTACATGTGGTATATAGTTATAGGGTTTTATAATTCTCATTCAACATGAGAATTACAATTTTCCTATACATCATTCGATTTTCGTGCTGACAAGGGTCCTATATATAATTTTTTCTAACACATGGGTCCCACATACTTTTTATCTCTACAACATAAGATTTCAACTCTCATTCAATATGAGAATTATAAAACTCATAGTTATAATAGGTTACAGCAGATAACTTTTTTTTAGTAACATGAGGGGAAAAAAGAGAGAAACCAAAGAGGCAGGACTGTTTTAAAGAAAATACATAAACATAAAAATAAAAGGACTTAGACTAAATAAGGTAATCATAATCGACCTTATACCAAAAATTAGTAAGTATTTTAAATAATAAAATATTTTTAAAGTATTGATAAATTGAATGCTAAATTTAAGTGGTGGTTACACATTTACTAAAATTATCAAATATAAGGGGTGCCTTTTAGAGGAAAGACTATATAAACTTTTCCCCTAAATGGTAATCAAATGACGAAGCTTACCAACAAAAATAATAAAATGACATAATAGCAAGGGCCCAAAGACTTAAATCAGAAGTCAAGTTGAGGGGAATTAGCAACTAATCTTAATTCTCACCTAATGATGTGTGCAGTTGACCTACCAATATTTAAAAATAAAATAGCATCAATTCAAGTATATAACCCATCATGTATTTTTTTTTTCCTTTTTGTTTTATGTATTTTTTTTCCCTCTCTTGTATATTCATAACAATGGGATAATTTATATAATTATTACGTCACTCGACTCGAAATTAATTTTATGCGTTATACTTTGGTTATGTTGTAAGAAATTAGGTATGCTTCCGGTATTTGACTTACTCCAAAAAGAATAATTAAGATAATGAAAAAAAAAAATATCATAACAGTGAAACCATTTGATAGAAGTAAAGTAACAGAATTAAGACGTGGATATCACAATAGCCACAAGGTATGATGCAGAGTTAGAACTTGTTGCACTAATGTAGTAGCAAATATGCAAAAAGGAGCGAGAATATCGTTACTATCAAATTTTTTTACTACTAATTTATTACCTATCTAATTACCATTGAATCAAAGAAATAGAATGCTAAAAAGTTTTTGAAAAAAAAAAAATGTTGATCCAATGTTGATTAAATAGGTAATTAAAAATTTTTGATAGTAAAAATATCTCTTCTTTACCAAAAAGATTATATTTACCGACACGAATAATTGCAGAGAGAAAATTGAAAGCGAAATGAGAACGGTTTTCTTCTGCATCATCAAATAGGGAACGCAAATTTCACTGATCCATGTTTTGGCTTATGTCTGCACAGTGTCCCTTGGCGTGCCCCCACAGGCGGAGTCCCTTTGGCGTATCTTTATGAATTCTTGAACTTCTGAAGAAAACGAAATTTTGAAAAGGAACTCAGCAACTGTTGCATTACAAATGTCAGATATCTTAATTAATAGTTTTAAACAGCGACACCCTTAATTGGACCACGTCTTTCTCTTTATTATCAACTTGTTTTCCATTGATAGGTCTCTTTCACCGTATTCAATATCTCGTTCCGTACTGGATAATATATGTCATCCTTCCTTAGATTTTATCAAACAAAAATACTTGGATTGGGATTGCTCATAGGTCATAGCTACGCATCATCATACACGAATTAAATTATAATAGCGTGATCCTATTTATATATAGTGCTTTTGATTTATATATAATAGCGTGATCCTATTTATATATGATGCTTTTGATTTACGAGATATATGTGACACGAAGAACTTCAACAAGGGAGAAGCAACAATCGTTAAGGCTTAGGGACTTTGTGGCTTGAAGATGCCATGTCATTCATATGAATAAGGAGGCCCACGTTAGTAGTTGGTTGGTGTGGGTATGGTTAGTTAGTGAGAGTAGGACGTTGTTATTCTATTAATAAGGAAACCTATGATAGTATAAGAGGAAAACTCAAGTGTAAAGGAAATCAATCAATGAATATACAAATTGTTCTTCTTATCCTTTCTCTGTCTTTAGGTTCATCCTAATAAATTGGTGCTTTCATCTGTGAACAAAATTCACGGGTTTCATGATGCGGGTTCAAGATCTAGCTGAGGAGTTCTCTACGTTCCAGCAAAGAGTAGATGCACGTGTTGATGATAATCACTCTTAGCTCCTTCGAGTTGAAACCAGGTTAGATGATTACCAAAACCAAATGGCATTAATTGTGACTTAATTGCAACAGTTAAATAATACTATTTTAGCGGTTCTCGTAATCCACATATTCACAATCTGCAATTTGATACAACATCTTCTGCCAATAATTTGCACCGGGAATCTTCTGATGTCTGCAATTTATCCAAGGCAATTCGTTTAGAAATTCCATTATTCAATGGTGTTGATCTGAATAATTGGATTTTCCATACAGATCTCAGAAGAATTCAAAGTGCCACTTGCAAGCTTGCGTATGGAGGGAATAGTTGCAGCCCAGTATCAATGGATGTACAACAGTGGGTTGATTCGTTCTTGGAATGATCTTACGAAGGGTTTACGTGAGAGGTTTGGAGTTTCAGCTTATACGAATCTAAAAGGGGTTCTATCCAAGCTCACTCAATCTGGTTCTCAACGTAATTATATCCAACAGTTTGAGGTACTAGTTAATCAGTTGCCAGGTCTTGAGAATGATCTCTATATGAGTTTTTTTTGTGTCGGGATTACAAACAGAACTTTGAAGTGCTGCTCAATTACGTTCTCCATCAACACTGCATGAAGCAATGCAACTTGCATTACCTTTTGATGATCACCACTCTGAACTACGTGCATCATTCACTCCTAGTTTTAAGAAGCTGCCATATAAGCCATTTCCTACTCAAGAATCTGTTCCAGCAGTTCCGGTAAATTCAGATTCACCTCCTCAATTTCCAACCACGAGTTCTACATTGGCCCTACCAGCACCACCGATGCCAGTGGTTAAGAAGTTTTCTCATGCAGACCTTCAAAAGAAACGAGAGATGAGACTTTGTTATTATTGTGATGAAAAATGGAATGCAAAGCATCGATGTAAAAATAAATTTCTCTTGATGGTTGGAGAATTTGATGCGCAGCAACCAGATATAGAGGAGGAAGAAGAGATAGTATGGCATTCAGAAGAAATTCAGAAGGCACCTTATGAAGGAGCTTTACATGCATTAAGCCCTCATATAGGTACTCGTTCCTTATTGTTCCTTACTAAGATTAATGCTTGCGAGTTGTCTGTGTTAGCTGATTCTGGTAGTACACATAATTTCATTCGCAAGCAACTAGCCAATGATTTGAAATTGCCAATTACTCGTGCTAAGCGTATGCATATTTTTTTGGGCAATGGTGAATATTTTGTGGCTGAGTGCAAATGTTTGAATGTACCTCTTAATTGCAAGGTCATCTTTTCACGGTGGATCTTTGGGTGTTGGAGTTGATTGATTTGAGTATTGTGTTAGGAATGCCTTGGTTGGAGAAGTTAGGAAGAGTGACACATGATTACGTGAGTAGGTCCATGTAATTTTGTTGGAATGGACAGAGTGTGATCTTAGAAAGGTCAGTGAATCTTGCAGAGCAAAATTTGAGAACAGATGAGGAAGAAACT
Source organism: Gastrolobium villosum (assembly GCA_032173675.1). Lineage (NCBI taxonomy): Eukaryota > Viridiplantae > Streptophyta > Magnoliopsida > Fabales > Fabaceae > Gastrolobium > Gastrolobium villosum. The sequence continues at coordinate 17,702 of JAVKPL010013718.1, read as the reverse complement.
GAGGCTATTACTTGCTTTGCTTTCATTCAACATGGAGATGAGAGTGTAATGGCTCCTGCACCAGAATTATTGGCATTAAAAATATTGGTATCCGATGATACTTGGCAAGTTTTGTTGCAATATCAGGCTGTGTTTCAAACTCCTTATGAACTACCTTCATTCAAAGGATTGGATCATGCAATTCACTTTGTTGAAGGCTCCAAACCCGTGAATGTAAGACCTTATCGTTATGCTTACCATCAGAAAGCAGAAATAGAAAAGCAAGTCAATAAGTTGTTATCTGCAGGGTTCATCCAACATTCTCAAAGTCCATTTTCTTCACCAGTCCTATTGGTGCGAAAACAAGATCAGTCTTGCAGGATGTGCATCGACTATAGAGCCCTGAATGCAGCTACCATTAAGGATAGGTTCCCTATTCTTACTAGTGATGAACCACTTGATGAATTGGGAGGTGCCAAGGTGTTTAGCAAGTTATATTTGAGTGATGGATATCACCAAATCAGAGTTTTACCTCAAGATGTTCCAAAGACAGCCTTTAGAACACATGAGGGTCACTATGAGTTCTTGGTTATGCCTTTTGGCTTGACCAATGCTCCTACAACATTTCAGGCAGCAATGAATCACTTGTTCAGACCATATCTTCGCGGATTCATCATAGTTTTCTTTGATGATATCTTGGTATTTAGTAGGACAATAGATGAACATGTGGAAAACTTGAAAATTGCTTTAGGCAATCCGCAGCTGAATAAGTTCCTTGTGAAGTTATCCAAATGTTCTTTTGGTGCGACTTCCATTGATTATTTGGGACATGTGGTGTCTAGAGAAGGGGTACATACTGATCCCAAGAAAATCAAGGCCATGGTTAATTGACCTAATCCTTGCAATGTGAATCAACTTCGCGAGTTCCTTGGGTTGACAGGGTACTATCAAAGATTTGTGAGGAATTATGCAATGATAGCTAGACCCTTGACTGAGTTATTGAAGACAACAGAGAAGTTTAGCTGGACTGAGAAGGCAACACAAGCATTCCAACGCCTTAAGGATGCAATGACTCACACCCCGGTATTTGTTTTACCTGATTTAAATCTTCCTTTTGTAATTGAAACTCACGCTTCCAATAGTGGAATAGGAGCTGTGTTGTTGCAACAGGAACGTCCTTTGGCTTTTTTCAGTAAGAAGCTGGGCATTAGGATAGCAGATGCTTCAGTATATGTGAGGGAGCTTTATGCCATCACAACTGTACTTAAAATATGGAGACAATACTTGCTTGGAACATCGTTTGTGATTAGGACTAATCATAGGAGCATTCGAGAGCTTTTGAATCAAACGATCCAAACAATTGAACAGCAGAAGTACTTGTGCAAACTGTTAGGCTATGATTTCAGAATTGAATATAAAGTGGGGCAGTATCAATGTGGTGGCTGATGCTCTGTCTAGGGTGTATGAGGAGGGTGGTATCAATGTGTTGGTTTCTCAACCAGTATTTAGCATTTTGGAGGAGGTCAAAAGGCAGAATTCTAAAGATCCATATCTACTTCAACATCATCAGAGGTGGTTGACAAAACTAGGGGCTGATAGAATTTGTCAGTCAGATATGGAATTCTTTTCCATAAATACAGGTTCTTATTGAGTCACAGCTCTTCCTTAATTCCTATGTTGATTCGGGAGGCTCATACTACACCCATTAGGGGCCATGCTAGGGTTCTTCGCACGTTCTTAAGACTTTATGCAAGTTTTTATTGGAGCTCAATTAGAAGAGACAAGAAGGAGTTTGTGAGCAAATGCGGTGTATGCCAACAGGTTAAATATGAAGCATCTAAGCCTTGTGGGCTGTTACAACCTCTGCCAATACCAGAGGGCATCTTTGAGGACCTGACTATGGATTTCATAGTTGGATTACCACCATCGAATGGGTACACCACCATTTTGGTAATAGTGGGTAGGCTTTCTAATTTTGCTTACTTTGGCAAATTGCATCGTTCCTTTACTGCTGCTATAGTTACCAAGCTCTTATGTGAGTTGGTGGTTCATGTTCATGGGTTTCCTCGATCGATAATCATTGACAGAGACTCCATCTTTGTGAGCCAGTTTTGGTCTCAATTGTTCAAACTCAGTGGAACGACCTTACATACCTCTAAAGCTTATCATCCTCAATCAGATGGGCAGACTGAGGTAACATATCGATACTTGGAGCAATATTTGCGTTGTTTCTACCACGAGAAACCTCAAGGTTGGTCAGCCTTAATAGGATCGGCTCAGTTTCACTACAATTCCAGTGTCCACTCGAGCATTGGTATGAGCCCCCATCAAGCAGTCTTTGGCAAGTGTCCAGTACTTATTCCTCATTATCCTCGTGGGCTAGTGAAAGAAGAAGTTGTGGATTCCTTGTTGGTGCAGCGAGGTGAAATCCTTTCTCGTCTCAAGGTGTTCCAGGTACTACATGAAAAATCAGGGTGATCTTTTAGGTGTGCCAAGTACTATATGAAATCCTTTAGATAAATTCATCATTCCCCAACTAGGGTGATCCAATGGCGGAGCTACTATACACACGCGCTTATCTATTGTGCGTCATTGGTGGATTTTTTTCCTGGGAAAAGTCAGGAAATAAGGTTGCAGTACGATATTTGCCATGTCAAGTGCAGTCAAACACGTTTCTGAGCATACAATGTCTAATTACGGTACTTTATACAACGTGTGTTAATGCTGTGACATACCAAACGCGCCATTTTGCATTAGTATGATAATAAGTTTGATCAGAAACTTAATCTGGTCAAACATCTTGTATTTTCAACTAATATGGTCAAAAAGCCTTAATATACATTGTGAATAGTGATTACATTGGATTCCTACCCCCAATTATATACTTGATTATTATAACTTTTTATTTTTATTTTCAATCAAACACAATACACTTCACATCAGTAGCCTCTCTTGCCATTTTTTTTTGAAAATTGTTAAATAGAATTGAAGTTTTAGATCGACCACTTTTGGTAGTAGACTTCCAAATTTTGGTTATTCACATATCTTATTGATCCTTGTTAGAGAGATATAATATAAAATTATTGAAGATTCATCAATTATCAGCTTAAGCTTTCATATGAATTGGTTATTTATCATGGTATCAAAGTTAATATGACAGCAAGATCACGAGTTTGGTTATCGTCGCCTTCACTTTCTGGTGAAATTAAGTCAAAACAAAGTAAAACAAACAAAATGAAATTGTGTAATATTCATACTTTAAACCCAAAGAACTCTAACGTGAATGATGTATTAGAGAGAGATAATATAAAATCATTAAAAGTCATCATCACTTATCAGCTTAATCGGTTAGATAGGATTGTTACTTTATATAGTATGAAAGTATGAACACGGGAAATTTGCTATAAAGTATATGTTAAAATAAACTCCGAAATAGGAGGAGATGAAAAAAGAAAGCATGAGTTTTTCCTAGGAAAGCTTAAAACTCCCAAAAGTCAATCTTTTTATCTTTAAAAAATTCATAATGCAGATACAAGACTAAGTAACAGAGAGTTTGCTAAAAAATATATGTGATAGGTTATTCTGCATACTCTTATTTTTCCTACCTCTCTGAACACCGTTAAATTACAATTTCATCCCATGATAAAGATTTACGGGATAAAATCAATCCTTTTACCCCTTCCTCTCTCTCATTACCCCTCACTCTTTCCCTCTCCTCCCCTTTCTCTTTTCCTTTGCTGCAGCAATCATCAGAATACTGAAACGATTTTGTGGTTTTTGTACACCGAAATAGTTCGGAAATCCTTTTCGCATTTGAACATGTTTGTGATCACCCTTTGCTCTAGGAAGGTCGTCGAACTTCGCTCTTTATATCCTTTTACCTCTGCTCTCGATTCCCTTAAATAGTGCAATTTATTTGGTAAGAAAAAAGACCAATTTAATTTAATGGTATCACTTCTTTCAATCCTTTTACCATTCAAAAATTTAATGGCTTCACTGCTAAATCACTCTTTCAATCCTTTTACTTTCAGAAATTTAATTGGTAAGAAAAAAAAGCAATTTAACAGTGCAATTCAAGCGGTTTCAATTTAACAATGCAATTCAAGCGATTTCATATTTGGTTCGCTTCGGTGTACAAAAACGACAGTATTTGATGATTGCCGCAACCAATAAAGAAAGAAAGAGGAGGATAGAGAAAGGGTGAGGGACAGAGAGAGAGAAGAAGGAGTAAAATGGTTGATTTTATGTCGTAAATCTTTACTGTTATATGATATTGTAATCTAACGATATTCAGAGAGGTAAATAAATGTAGGCAAAATTAAAGTATGCAGAATAACATATCCCAAAGTATATATAGGGCTATATTGAAGTACTTTCAATATATGAGTGTTTCCATGGCCAATTGTAACATCTTTATAAAAGCTCCTTTTTTTTTCATCTTAGAATTTTCAGTCTTGTAATATAAGTCCTTTGTTCACTTTTTAACCTAGCTAGGAACTTGTTATTGGTAAGGAGATTAAAGCTTACTTTCATATGTACAAATGCATGTGATGAGATTAGTGAGATGAAATAAAATATCATATTGTGGATGGATTTACATACATGTTCGAGTCTAAACCTATTCTTGATTTACAGTTTCGTTAAAACTCAAAGAAATTGCTTCATATATAGTCTCATGTTGTATTCACAGAAATACAATTTATAAAGCCAATTGTTTGTTTCAGTTCTAAATTTATGCTTTAAACACTCAAATAGTCAAATTGTTAGTGTAGCATCTTTAAATTGTCTAAATTCATGAAACGCCAAGAGCAGCATAAATTTCTAGAATTGAAAAATAAATAAATAAATAGGATATCCACATGGGTACGGGCCTAACAATAGTGGGAAAGAGATGTGTGCCGTGTGGGTGTTTGTCTTTAGCCTTTAAAGCCAAGGAAAGTACACCCACTTGGAAAGCAACATTGTTCCCCGCCTCCAAAAGAAACAAGAACCAAAACTAGTTTCACCCAACTACACCTAAATGCCTTCAATATATATATATATATATATATATATATATATATATATATATATATATATATATATATATATATATATATATATATATATATTAATTGGGATTAATATTTATCATGTTATAAAAAATAATTTTATCTTCTATACACATAAAAGTGTTTGGGACAATATGAAGAAAAGAGAAAAAAAACAACATGAGCCTTCCTATATATGGAGATAAAATCATCAGTGGCGGAGCCATATTGATGCCAGCAGGTGCCTAGGCACGGGCTAATTTAACCACGTTTCTTTTGCTACGTTTTTTGAAAATTAGCCACGTTTTTTTCGTAGCTATATAACCGTGGCACCAACTGAATTTTTTGGAACCAGCTTAAATGCCTTGCTGGCTCCGCCACTGAAAATCATCTCCTATAACACGATAAACACTAATCTCGTATTGATTTTGTGTCCAATTGCCATAACCTTTTAGTTTCAGAGCTTTTAGCTAGTTTTCTTGTTACGATATACGACCAAAATTCTGAACAAAATAATGTATATACACAAGTCTCAAATGAAATGCAACATTAGAGGGTGGTCCTTCCCAGTTCTCTTCCGTACATGGTTTATATATATGGTTCATTCATTGTCACACCGAAATAAATTAAACAGCAAACCAATTATGAATAAATAGTCCTTCCTGGATAACGTGTTCTTGGGTGCAATGTTCTTGGCCACGTTAAAATCGTCTTGTTCACATGCCGGAAAGGAGGGGGTGAAAGCCTGAAAGGGATTTTATCTCCTCATAAGTCATATTATTTTGCTTCTTCGTAATTTGAATATTATCGTTGTAATTTTTGCACAACTCTTAATTTTTATTTGAAGAGTTGAAAACTTAATAAGATTTCTGTCGAACAAGTTTATAATGTCCTTTTAATCAGAAATATGTAACACGTACCAGGACCACTGAATCTTTTGGTGTTTCCACTCACAACATTAATTTTCTCATTTCTTTTTTCCCCCTATTATTTTCTCACTTTTCCAATTTTATCCTCCTTTTTACACTAAAAGACCACCTAAAAATGGTGGTCCCGGATCTCTTTAAATAACCTCCTTTTAATCATAGTGATGTAAAAATAAAAACAAAACATTATTCAAAATTTAAACATTTTATCAAAATGAAATCATGAGACGCGCACATGAAGAAGTGCGTAACTTGTAATCTGCACAACATCAACACTATGTGGTTCTCTCCAAGCATGATTTGAATGTGCACATCCGCGTACATATCTCACGATTTTATTTTTATAAAATATTAAAATTTTAAATCATTCCGATAAAATATTTCCTCTTTAGCTTAGATAAATCTAAAGACCGATTTACAACAATTGTTAGTGTTCGGTTTAAGACAACAAACATGCAGTGATGTCTACGCATGGCATTCATGCCCTGGAGCCACCGACAAGTCAAAAGCTTTTCACTTTCAAAATTTGCGGCGTCATTAATCATTATGCGCTTTGCAAGCTTCCATATGCTTTGCTTGCAAATAAGTGAAATAACTTTTCAAAATCCTGATGTCGACGGGCCAAGACAATTAAGAAAATTTGAGTGTCATATATTATTATTGAGTTTGAAATTTTTTTAAGGGGTTTTAGTTTGTCCTTTAGCATGACAAATTTTTTTCCTACACACACAATATTTTATGGGCTCGCATTTTTTAAAGCAATAAAAAAAATAAGGCACGCAAAACGAATCTCTATAACATTACACAATCACTTTTCCTACAACATAATTCTTATAAAATCCTTTTTTAATTGATGTAATAATATCATACTATAAGAATAAAAAAAAAATCTAATAAGAAATTTTATCATAATTCTTTTTTTATATTTTTTTTCGTAACATATAATTATTAATTATGTTAATAAGCAACTTAAGAAGAACCAAAATCTTGAAATTGAGCAACCACCTATCGGCTTAAACTTTTATTAATATATATCATGGAAGCAGTGGCGGAGCCCAACGTTCTCGGTCCAGGTTAAATTTTAATAAATTATACTTATTATATAATTAATTATAATTTGGCTCGGGTTAAAATTATAGTTTGGCCCGGACTATAATTTGTAATTTGGCCCCATCTAAAACTTAGAATATTTTTGATAAAATATTTGAGTAAGTTGTATTAGGTTATGCGTTAAATTTTCACTTATATAATTTTTTTTAGTAAAATAAAAAATATTTAATAAAATTATAATTGTTCTTGATACTGTTTTATCAAGTGCTCTGTATTTAATATAATTTAAATATGAAGGGTTATATTTATAAACTTTTTATTTACAAACTATACACTATATATTTTTGGGAATATATAATATAATTTAAAAAAATTATAAAAAAATATAAACAAACCATTCTCAAATTTAAATATATTAAATATGAACTAATTAAAATTAAAAAAAAAAATACATATATAATTTTTTGAGTGCACACAAATTTAAATTCGGCTCCAAAGTGTTCCATTTATTCTTTCGTTTGCATTATTGCATGGTTCTTTTAGATAATTAAATAGAATAGACAGGTGTGTGCTTGGCGCCGATTTGACCTTTCATCCGATGAAGGGATGTGAATGATTTGATTCTAGTTCTCTGTAGCAACCCAATATTGTATGGGCTATGCCACGGTAGGACCTAAGTTAACACTTTATTTATATTGGGCTGTTTTAAAATTATATATGTATAGGATTTATAAGTAGGGTGACATAACTATCGTATTACGGGACGAGAAATTAATTTTCAGCCCACAAACTTCGGCTATCGAGCTTTCTCTCTCTCTTTTTTTTTTTTTTAATTATGGGCCCATAAAACTTGTATCTATAGAAACCGATTTCTTCCTTCCAATAACATAACAAAAGTAACTCCCTTGTAAGTATCATAGGAAAGTGGGTATCCTTCTAGCAGATCCTTCGAAATCTGTGATTTTTTTTATGGGATTGCATTTTCTCATGTAATATGAGAGGACATTTTTTCCTATACATACAATCAAGTGAGCCCATTAGCAAAAATAAAAATAAAAAATAAAAAATATTAACATGAAAATTGAGCCTCCACTAACATGAGAGGAACTTTTTCCTACTACATGAAATTTATTTATCCTTTTCTTATTTAAGAAAAATTGACGGGCCTTATACTTGCTGTTTTTATGGCATAAGATATTCACTTTCTACAACATGATACTTATAAAATCTATATGTATATGGACTTAATGTTTCTCATGTTGCAGGGTCCTCTGAGCGGCTAACATGATAAGGGTGTCAGCCCAAAGGGAAGACTATGTACAACTTTTTTCCACTTTTGGGAAAAAAGTGCAACATGATGGGAAAAATAAATTTGAAAATGTTTGAAAAGTGTTAAACTTTTTTCTAAAAATGGAAAAAAAATTGTACCCACTTGGATACAACAGTTGTACCAAAGATTTATCCCCTGGAGGTGTATATTGAGACTAGTTCCTCACATTAGTTGTATGCTTTAACACTTATTACCATTTTACATGCACAATTTTTTTCTTTGTTTCTGCGCATACCAGACGCAGAAACAAAGAAAAAAATTGTGCATGTAAAATGGTAATAAGTGTTAAAGCATACAACTAATGTGAGGAACTAGTCTCGATATACAAAACTGGAAAGGGCAATAAAAACAAAAGAAATAAAAATAAAATGAACACTGAGGTAATGAGTGATCAGTCCTCTGATTCCTTCTCTGGGGTATCAGCACCGTCATCATCCTCGGAGCCAGAGTACTTCTCTAGTCAAAACTCTGCAGCCTTAATGCACACATGTACTCCTAGAATGACTGCTGACTATACGTCACATGAATCGCTGCCTGAGCTGAATAGCCCTCTTAGTCGCCTGCATCTAGTGTCTAATCGCTCGGACTTTTCGCAAAGAGCCTGGCAAGACAAATATTTTTATTTTATTTTTTTGAACATTCCACCATTTAACGTATACATGAATATGAATATCTTTTTTAGAACCTCTCTCTAGACTTTTCTCTAGGATTTTTTCTCTGAACACAATCAAGGTCATCTGCCTCCTTGGGTGATGCCCAGTGCCAATATGCCACCGTGGGAGTTGTTCCTTGTGCGTTTTCTCTTAACAAAATCCTAGCTGAGTGGCCCGTTGATGTTCCCTTCCTTTAGCGTTCTTTTCTGGGAAGCTTTGGGAGCTGACTATTGTTCACTACTTCTTCTCACGATTTTTGACTCTGAGCTGCACTATCCAGCCTTCGAGGACCGATTCCTTTGTGATAATAGAAGGGATCTTTTCTCATTGTTTGCATCTGGTTCCCAACGTGGTTTTTGCAGATCCTTTGAATGGTGTTACTCTTCACTGGTTCTCTGCTCACGTTCTGTTGCTTCTGTGTTGCAAGGATCTGTTATGGGGGACTGAACCCTTAGTGTGAACTGCTGTGAACTTTTTATCCTTGTTTATATCTGGTTCCTAGCTAGTTTTTCTGCAGATTGCTCGAAGATTGTTACTGTTCATTAGAGCTTTCTCCAGATTGGTGCTGCTGCATTTTTCTTTTCCTGGTCAAATTTGTTGGGGCTGGTATATTATGCGAGCAGCAAAGTTCACTTCTCCTTGGCCACAGCTGGTCATCTGTGAGTCTTGTTTGTTTTTGATTTTCGCTTTTCCTTTTACCATGTAACTGTGCAGTCTGTCTTACTGCTGGTTCATGGGTAAATCAAAGAACAAAAAGACTGCAATGGTTCGTAGAGCCAGTCCCTCATCTGCTAGAGGGGTGGCTAAAAAGAATGGGGTGCAAGACATGCCCACTGATGGCTCAGAATCATTTTCTACACCTGCACGCCAAGTGTTCGACAAATTGCCTCTGAAAACTGTGAATGCAGAAGTCACTCATCCTGCACAGCAGGTGCTTGATAAAACGCCCAAGAAAACTTTGGCACATCAGGAGCCTGATGAAACGCCCACGAAAACTTTGGGACTTGAGAACTCTTATAGTGGTTCAAGAACGCTTGGTGATGAGGATTCAGTCTCAGTTGAAGAAGACTCACCTTCTATTAGTGATGGCACTCCTCCTACTGATAATCCAAACTCCCAAGAGGCAAACAACAATGCTAGTGCCACTCCATGGGTCAATATGTTTAAAGATAATAGGCTGCCCTCCAAAGGCTTTCCTGTGGAATTCACACCAGGAGCTGAAGATGAAATCTTGTTGGAAATGCAAGATATCAGCTCTCTTGAAACCACTTGGGGGTACAGCCTAATTGGCTATGTTACTGGTCGATTCCCAGGGAAAAAAGCTCTCATGAAAGCTTGTAAAAAATGGCATGTTCCATTCTCTTATACAGTACATGAGAGTGGATGGCTTGTGTTTAAATTCAATGATGAGGACAACATGAACAAGGTGCTAACAGAGGGGCCTTATTTTGTTTTCCAGCGTCCCTTATTGTTAAATACAATGCCACCATTCTTTAACTTTGGCAATGAAGAACTTAGCAGAATTCCGGTTTGGGTGAAGCTCAGAAATCTACCATTGGAGCTTTGGAACTCTCAAGCTCTTGGCAAGATTCTATCTAAAGTGGGCAAGCCACTTCGTACGGATCAGCTTACTGCCACCTTGGGGTCTATCTCTTTTGCTAGAGCCCTTGTTGAAGTTGATGCAGCGAATGAACTTATACATGAAGTTCGATTCAAACTTCCTAATGGTCGTTCCTGCACCCAAAAAATTGAATATGAAAATGCACCATCCTTTTGTAGAAATTGCAAGATGATTGGTCATGGTCTAGATAAATGCAAAGCTGCAGGTGTGGGGAAAAAGTCACAACCAGTAGCAGCAGGCAAAGACATTTCTGTTAATGCTACCAACCAACAAGATATCCCAACAGCAGCTGAGGCAACAGAAACTAAAGGAATAGTAGTTGTAGTAGCAGTAAGCGAAGAAACAACAACTGAAGCAGTAGCAACTGAAGCAACAATAATTGAAACTATAGCAACAGAACCAAAAGCAGTTGAACCAAGCAAAGCTCCTGAACCCAATTCTGTTCAGACCAGTGCAGCCAAGATTATAACTGATGATGATGGCTTTGTTTCTCATAAAACTAAGGTAAGGAATAAAGCCCACAAAACTCGGTGGCCAACAAAGAGAAACAACAAAAAGAGGTTCAATCAGAATCAGAGAGAAGGGATAAATCTAAGATTCAAAAACGTGCCGGGGAGTCTTCTTCCCGTCAGCCCATATGATTATATCCTCCTGGAACATCAGAGGCTTTCACTTGCCTCTGAAGCACCTAGGGATGCAGCACTTCCTTTACAGCAAAGGAGTGGATGTCATGGCATTTCTTGAAACAAAGCTTGATGTTGCATCTCTTTCTCAGATTATGCAGAGAAAATTCATGGATTGGGACTTTGTCCACAATTTTGAACACCATGATGCTGGCCGTATTTTACTCCTATAGAAGTCCGATAGAGTTCATCTTACTGTTTTGGAATCCAACTCCCAAATCATACATTGTGCAATAAGGTGCAGAGTTACAGCTAAAGAATTCCAGGTTTCTTTCATTTATGGCCTTCATTTTGTAATTGCTAGAAGACCGCTTTGGGATTGTCTTATGCATATTGGCTCATCCATTGATGTTCCTTGGCTTCTGATGGGGGACTTTAATAGTGTGCTTTCCCCCCAAGACAGAATCCATGGAAATCCCATCTCTGCCTATGAAATGGAAGATTTTTCTAACTGTTGTGCAGCTTTGGCACTGGAGGGACTGAACAACCATGGTTTAAATTCCTCTTGGACTAATGGGAGGGTCTGGAGTAAGCTAGATCGAGCTATTTGTAACCATCAATGGTTTGATCAGTTCCAATACTCATCTGCTACTATTGATTGCTTCGAGTCAATTTCTGATCATGCATCTATACTGGTGAATACTGAGTTGGCTGTTGTAAGAGGTAATACTCCTTTTACAATTCAGTAATGCTATTGTTGATCATGATTCCTTTGCAGCCATTATTACTGAGCGATGGGGATGCCCTCAATTTGGTTATAAAATGTATTCTTTTTGTAAAAAGCTGAAATCTTTGAAGATCCTGCTGAAAAATCTTCATAAACAACAGTATAGCAACATTTGTAGCCGTGTTGATCAAGCTGAGGCTAATTATAATAGTCAGCTCCACATCCTTCAGCTCAATCCGCAAGATGCCATCCAATTGGGTCAAGTGAATCTCAGCAGGGGCATCACCATCCAATTGAGGAAAGCAGAAACAAGAACACTAGCCCAGCTTGTCAAAAACAAATACCTTGTGCAAGCTGACAGGTGCTCTTGCTTTTTTTACTCTTTGATCAAGAGGAAGAGAAATAGAAGATTCATTGCTGCTATTCAGGAAGCTAATGGCCAATTTTCCACTTCCCAGACTGATATTGGTGATGAATTTGTTGATCACTTCAGGAATATTCTAGGCACTCATGCACAATCAGAACCACCTGTCTTGTCCGTTTGTGATGCTGGCCCTAGAGTGAATCCTTCATTCTTTGAATCTCTGCTGGGTCCAGTTTCCAAACAAGATGTTTGGAATATTATTGCTCAAATGGACAGCAACAAATCTCTTGGTCCAGATGGATTCAATGCTCTTTTCTTCAAAAAAAAAGCTTGGAATATTATAGGGGATGATATATATGAAGCTGTAAATGAATTCTTTCTAACAGGCAAGCTGCTCAAGCAAGTAAATCATGCACTTTTGGCCCTCATTCCTAAATGTGATAGTGCTGCCCAAGTGAATCAATACCGTCCTATTGCCTGTTGTAATGTTCTGTATAAAATTATTGCTAAGCTTCTTGCCAATAGAATTGCCCCTGTTCTTGAAGATATTGTTAATGAAGCCCAGTCTGCTTTTATTAAGAAAAGGAACATGATTGATAATATCTTCCTTGTTCAGGAGCTCCTTCGTAAATATGCTCGCAAGAGAATATCTCCTAGGTGCTTGCTTAAGATTGATTTGCACAAAGCTTATGACTCAATTTCTTGGAACTTTCTGCAATGGATGCTTGATGCAGTGGGCTTCCCCACTCAGTTCTGCAAGTGGATTATGGAATGTGTTACAACCACATCCTTTAGTGTGGTGGTTAATGGCTCCATACATGGTCATTTTAAAGGCCACCGTGGGCTAAGGCAAGGGGATCCACTCTCACCCTACCTCTTTGTCCTTTGTTTGGAGTACTTATCCAGGGACCTCAAGAGCTTACAAGACAATGTTGCATTCAATTTTCACCCATCTTGTGCAGGTGTACAAATGACTCATCTTGCCTTTGTTGATGACATTATGCTATTCTCAAGGGGAGACCAGCCATTTGTTGCTGCCATTTTTGAAAAACTTCAAAGTTTTTGTGCTATTTCTGGGCTTATAATTAGCAATGACAAATCTTCCATATATGCATCAGACATAGATTCCATTATACTCAATGAATTGTTTGAGCTCACAGGGTTCACTGTTGGAGTTTTCCCATTTCGCTACTTGGGAGTCCCTCTTCTGTCATCAAGATTAAATGTTTGTCACTATGCTCCGCTGCTATCCCAAATTGCTGGGCTCATTCAGGGATGGAACCGCAAGACACTTTCATATGCTGGTAGACTAGAATTAATTCGGGCATTCATTCAAGGAACGGTTAATTTTTGGATGGGCATTTTCCCTCTACCTTGCTCTGTTATCGACAAAATTGATGCTTACTGCAAAAAAAATTTGTGGGGCAAATCAGATGTGGGGAGGAAAAAACCATTAGTTTCTTGGAAGGAGGTTTGCACCCATAAGAAAGAGGGTGTGGCCTTGGTTTATTCTGCCTCAAAGAGTGGAACCAAGCTCTACTTTCCCGGATCCTTTGGGACCTTCATGCCAAAAAAGACTCGCTTTGGGTCAGGTGGGTGCACCATTTTTATTTCAAAGGTGGAACTATATGGGACTTCCACAGCAATGGTTCCAATTCCGTACTGCTAAAGAGATTGGCTTCAATTAGAGACTTGATCATACATAGAGAGGGGTCTGTTGTAACAGCTATTCAGAGATTGAATGCTTGGATACAAAATGATCATCTTTTAGCAAGCAATGCATATGATTATTTCTGAACTAGTAAGCCAAAGGTGCATTGGTATACTATAATCTGGAATGCAGCCATACCTCCCAAGTACTCTTTTATCCTTTGGCTTGCAACTAAAAGCAGACTGCTTACTTTAGACAAGGCTGAGTTCTTTAATAGAGGTGTCATCTGCCCTCTTTGCAATTCTGAGCCAGAGAACCATGATCACCTTTTTTTCTCCTGCCCTACCTCAAAACGATCTGGGCTACTATAAGGGACTGGATGCCATTTACCAGGCGCACCATCTCTTTGCAAGGGACCATCAATAGGCTCACTCATGGGAGAGCTTCATCCAGCCTCGTGGGTAAGCTTCGCTGCTTGGCACTAGCAACCACAGTATACACCATATGGACAACTAGAAATCTGAAGCTTTTTGAGAATTGCCCACTTTTTGTAAATGATGCAATTAACAAGATCATGTTTCTTGTTTTTAGGCAATCACACCTGATACACTTGTATTAGTCTCATGCTTCTGATGCATCTGTCTAAGCCACTTGCAATTGTTGCATCTGTTTTAGCCACTTGCTCTTAGCTCCAGATTGGTACATCTGTTTTAGCTTTGATCTTGTTGCGGGGAATGCCCCGTCTATTTTGTATATCATTTTGGGTTAATACATATTTACATTTCTCCCAAAAAAATATGAATATCTTCTGTTTGACAGTATCTACATTTTATGCATTTTTCGTAGATAGTACACTATATGTAAGGATGGATACTAAAGAAATCTTCCTTTTTAAGACTGTCTTCAACTCCCAATTTTTTAAGCTCAGACACTAAGTGGGATGCCCTTTGAGGAGTGTAGTATATCAGCAAAAGCGACTTCAACTCTCAAGTCACCCAAGATTGTAACGAAGTACCAGCATAAGGATTCAAATCAATAACCATAAAGGTCCAGAAGAATCAAGGTCATGATAAAAAAGAAAAGAAAAGTTATGCGACAGAGCCTATTTGGATTCTCTTATTTTTAGGTGAGAAGCTACCTATAAAAGCTAAAACTAAAAAAAAAAGAGCTTAAAAAAGAAGAAGCTAAAAAGCAACCCTCTTTTTTCTTCGCTCTTTTTCTTGGTCTTAGTATACAAGCTATTTCCTTGGACCTTAATTTTTGGGTCAACAACCAGCAATTTTTGCTCCGTTGCCTTATGAATGGTCCGTGGGCCATTGATCCCCTCTTATAACACATGAGGGCCCGTTAAAGTAGGGTTTTAAACTTAATATTCAAACCCGCTTTTTTGTTCAAAGCCCAAACAAAAGGTCCATTTTTTGCTCCTTTTGTGCTTTCTTCTAAGATATCCCATTCCCATATTTACTGTGTGCAACTTACACTATTTGCAAATTTTTTTTATCAAGTATCATAACAAAAATGGTAATTCTCAATTTTTTTTTTTTTTATATCAAGCTTATCTTTTTTTTTATTTTTTATCAAGCTTAACTTACTTTAAGGATACGTACATTCCAAATCTCTAAATCTCAGGAGCCCATTAATCAAGGTGTCCTGATTAATGGGCCCAAAAACGAGATCTCCATTACCAGAATTAATGGTAATTCTATTACTTCCTCAGAGTGTGTCTTAAATGCTATGGAGGGAGAGCATTCTAAAATGGATATTAGCAAGGGAAATAACGAAGAACAAATGAATGGGGCTAAACCCCCTGACAAGGAAAATCTGAAAGGTTTGGTTGTTGAAAAAAATGTTTGTGTTATGGCTTCAGACCAATTGATTGAGAGTGTTCAGGGACTCATTAATCCTGACTCTGAGATGTTTATCCAATGAATTGCCTTGTCTGGAATTGCAGGGGTGCAGCTAAGAAATCTTTTAAAATGACCCTGCGTAATTTCACTAAGAAGTACAAGGTTGGTTTGGCAGCAATTTTAGAGCCCAGAATTAGTGGTATCTCGGCTGCTAGGAAAATAAAACAACTGGGATTCAAAAACTACTTGATGGAAGATGCTGTGGGATTCAGGGGTGGTATTTGGATCTGTTGGAATGATGATTCCTTTAACCTTTCTCTCATTGAAAAAAGTAATCAGTTCATTCATGTCCTCTGTACTTGTAGCAATGGGGCCAGCTTCCTCCTGACTGTTGTTTATGGCAGCCCTAGAGAGGAAGATAGAAAAGTTCTCTGGTCGGCCCTTAGAAGAGTCAGTGAAACTATCTCTACCCCTTGGGCTCTTATGGGGGATTTCAATGAGATTTTGAGTGCTAATGAGAAAAAAGGGGGTGTACCTGCCAACCTATCCAAATGTTCAAAGTTTATGGAAGTCCTTGATGACTGCAACATCATGGACCTTGGCTGTCATGGTGCTAAATTCACTTGGAGAGGATCTAAATGGTTACACCTGGACAGAGTTTTCAAGAGACTAGATAGGATTTGTGCTAATGCCTTATGGAGAACTGCCTTCCCTGAAGCTACTGTCAAAGCTTTGCCTAGGCTCAACTCAGATCACAACCCCTTGTTGCTCTCTCTTAGTCCCCAGGTTTCTAATTGGAGAGAGAGACCTTTCCGGTTTGTGGCTGCTTGGCAAGATCATGGTTCCTTCCCTTCCTTCCTCCAAGAGCATTGGAATCCCAATTTTGATGTTTCTTCCTCCTTATCTCGCTTGGTCAATCCGTTGAAGGTGTGGAATAAGCAGGTGTTTGGGGATATCTTAACTAAGAAAGAGAGGCTGTTATTGAGTCTCCAAGAGTTGCAAGCTAGAATTCATTCTACTAATGATGATTCCCTCTCCCCTCTAGAGCTTAATTTACAACAAGACATCACTGCAGTGCTGGAGGCAGAGGAAAGTCTCTGGTTCCAAAAATCTAGAACCAAATGGATTGAGGATGGGGACAAAAACACAAGATTTTACCATATCACTACTATGATCAAGAGAGCTAGGAACAAGATTCTTGTCATAAAGAATGAAGCTGGTCATTGGATAAAAGAGGAAGAGAGCATAATAAGGCTATTTCTTGCGTTTTATACGGGTCTTTTCACTGAAGATCACATAGCTAGACCTTGGCATAATACTATAACTAAATGGCCTAATCTCTCTCAACAAGAAATGCACACGTTGGAAGCTCCTATTAACCCCCAAGAAATACATCAAGCTTTCTTTAAAATGGGTCCTTTGAAGGCTCCTGGGCCGGATGGTTATCCAGCATTATTCTTCCAGAAAAATTGGGATGTCATTGGTAAGCAAACTGTGGCTTCTGTTATCCATCTTTGGCTTAATCCTGGGAATATCAAAGACATTAACAAAACCCTTTTAGTCCTGATTCCTAAAGTTCAAAATCCTGAAAGGGTTGCCCAGTTTAGACCGATTGCTCTATGTTCTGTGTTATATAAAGGGATTAGCAAGATCATTGTGAACAGGCTGAAGCCATTCCTTAAGAAGTTGGTATCTCCCCACCAAGTCAGCTTTGTGCCTAACCATAATATTCAAGATAATATCATCATTGTTCAGGAGATGATTCATACCATGAACAGGATGAGAGGGAAAAGAAGTTTTATGACTGTGAAAATTGACTTAGAAAAAGCTTATGACCGTATTTCTTGGGATTTCATTCAAAGAGTTCTTGAGGAAATCGGTATTCCTTCTAAGTTGATCTC
>JAVKPL010013717.1:0-78710 GCA_032173675.1 Gastrolobium villosum | reverse complement strand
ACGAAATGCAGAAAATGCATTCTGTCGTGAGATATAGGATATTGTCGGGCAGATATCCGGATATGTATCCGGATATGATATCCGGATATCCATATCCGGATATGGGGACAGCAACGAACCTGTTTCGGTAAAAATTCGATATCTTGAGCTACAGAGCTCCAAATCGAGTGCCGTTTGGACCTATGTGTAGCTAACACATAAGGCTATAACCCTGTAAAATTTCGTAGCCATTGGATAAGTGGTTTGATCTCAGTGTTAGTTTAAAGTCGCGTCTTGGGTGCTGGAAATTCAGTTGGCAGCAGTCACTTTGCGAAAATCATAACCGGAGTTATACAACTCCGATTGAGACATAAGATATGTCGTTGGAAAGCTTGTGAGGTCTAGTTTAACATATTAAAATCTCAGAATTTTTGGTAAAGAATTACAACTGCAGTTTTAATAAAATGGAACCTTGGGAGTGATATCTCGCGAAATGCAGAAACTGCATTCGGTCGTGAGATATCCGGATATTTGTCGAGATATATCCGGATATTGATATCCGGATATGGGTACTGGGTATCTCGGATATGGTATATCCGGATATGGTCAGTGTGATATCCGGATATGGCATATCCGGATATGTCCCTTGTGATATCCGGATATCCTGGGATTTCGCAGGTAGCTGTGCTGTGTGAACAGTAAGCTATTGGGGGTTTGTGGACCCTAGATTAAGGAAGTTGAACTTCTGTAATTAATAAACTAAGTCAGAATCACATGATTAAGGGCTTATGGCTTTGTTGGAAGCCTTGAGACGTAAAACGTAAAAGAAAGGCGTAGTCTTTAAGTTGTATGCTTGTGATGCATGATTATTAATGTATTATTGGTCCATATCAGATTGTGATACTGCTGTTGTGGACTTGTGAGTGGTTGGACTCTTGGCTTGGATAGCTAGCTTGCAAGGTAAGCTTTCGTGTCCTCGGTTTAGCCATTTTGATGTTCCACCATGTCCCATGGGGATGGGTTTATGCATGCTGTGTTACATGCTTTGATTATTTTGAAATGCTGTTGAGCTGTTTATATGTAATGAGCTATTATGATATGCATGTGGTGTCCACCTAGACGGCAATCCTGAGTATGTAGTACATACAAGATGGAGAAGCATGTGGGTGAGGTGCAGGTAGTATCCATGTACTCATGTAGGCATAGACGTATTCCTACATTTCTCTGGCCAGTAGATTTGAAAGCACACATGACATGATTAATTGCTGCATCGCATGATTTTAGAACTTATACTGTAATACTGTTTTTAGAACTTATATTACACATGTAAGTGAGCTTGGGGTGGAGACTCCTTGAGGACCCCTTGTCTTACTGAGATTTCTTGTTAGAGATCTCACCCCACGTTTGGGGACGCTTATTTCAGGATCAGGTAATGTTGAGGGCTCAGGTGGCAGGAGGCCAGAGTTGAGCTGATATTCTGATATGCTGTCTTGCTGGATTTGCTGTTATGTTTTCCGCTTTTATTATGCTGATTATGTTGAGACTATTTGTTGGGCATTGTTGCCTTATTTGGTGAGCATGGGGTTTGTCCATGCCACATGATTGTGTTATTGTCCTTTTACTTTAATGTTGTAATTAATGTATCAGGATTTTGACCCAGGCTGCATGTGTAGTCCTGCGGTTTAGATACACACATTATATTTATGTACGAGGTATTCAGTTAGTTGTCTTGCAATTTACATACAGGCAGTATTTTTATGAAAATGATTAAGTAATCAAGTTGGTTAAGTTAATGACGTCATAATTGAATTAAAGAAAAAGTTATTCCGCATTTTAATTAAGCGTGGCTTAATACGATAGTGTGTTAACAATCCGGGTTAACACGGGCTGTTACATTTTATGGTATCAGAGCACTTTCTAGGGAAAAGCCTGTATGTATTGCAATAACTTAGGATGTGTCGTTGCGTGTCTACTTTGTGTTCTCTCTGACTGGTGTGTAATGATAATGCATATGTGACCACATGGCGTGGGCCTGATCAACTCATTCTTTGTGTAACTTGTGCAGAGTCATGGTGCCACCAAGGAGGAACACGAGTACAAGCGAGGATCAGACGGATCCTGTCCTGGCTGCATTAGCTGAGATGCAGGCGGCCCGACTAGCCGACCAGGAAGCCACGAGGCTGGCAAACCGGGCAATGCTGGACGCTATTCGAGATGCGAACCGGCAAACCACGGCAGAGGTTCTGGAGGAGAACCGGATGGCCAACATGACGATGATGAGGGTCATGTTGGAGGAGCTGAGGGCTGGTCCTGCTGCGGGCCAGGGTCCTCCACCACCTCCACCGCCGCCACCGCCTCCACCTCCGCCTAGTCAACAGGAGGACACCCAGAGCCAGATGGGCGAGGGTAGTCATTTGACGGGGGCTATGCAGACTATCCCCGTTCTTGCTGAGGATCGTGACGAGATCGATCGCCGGCTGAATGCTTTCCGCAAGCATAAGCCACCTACCTTCGACGGATCGTATGATCCCATTGCTGCTGCCAGATGGTTACAGGCGCTGGACAAGATTTTTCGGATCATGCAGTGCACCGATCCGCAGAAGCTGCTGTTCGCCACATACATGCTGGAGGGCGAGGCCCATGAGTGGTGGACCAACCTGTCTCAGGTCTATGAGATGCAAGGTCATGTGATGACATGGCCATTCTTCGAGGAGAGCTTCCTGGGTCAGTACTTCCCTTATGACTCACAGGAGAGGAAGCAGGGGGAGTTTGACCGGTTGGTGCAGGGCTCGTTGTCTGTCGACGAGTACCTGGCCAAGTTTAATGAACTGGTCAAGTTCTCTCATTTTCGCATGGCGAGGCCTACTCCTACATTCTTGGCGGCCAAGTTCCGGAGGGGACTTAATGAGGATATTGCTGGACATCTCGCTGGTTCTGCTTCGAGAGACTTCGGAGCGTTGGTGCAGCAGTGCCGCGACATCGAGGACTACTGCCGGGCGAGTCAGGCCAAGAGGGCCAAGGTTGAGGTGCCACAGAGCGCTGGTGGTTCTACTCCCTGGAAGAACAAGAAATTTGCCAACAAGGGCAAGGGTAAACCACCGTTGGCGGCTAAGCAAGCGCCAAATCAGTTCAGGAAGACTGCTGCTTCGGGGAACGCCGCTAGACCTCCTGCTCCCAGATGTTCTGGATGCGGGAAGTCACATTTTGGGCCGTGCTCTACCGGTCAGCTGATTTGCTTCCAGTGTGGCAAGGAGGGCCACTACTCGAGAGATTGCCCGACGGCGAGAGTTGCTGCAGTGCAGGCTGTGCCATTGCAGATGGTTCCTACTGGGGCACCAGCCGTGCCACCTACCACCGGACGAGTCTACACACTTGATCGTCAGCAGTCGGACAGAGCTCCGAACCTGGTCAGAGGTACTGTTACCATTGGTGGATCAACTATTGATGTTTTGTTTGATTCCGGGGCAACGCACTCTTTTGTTGCTACCCCTATTGCTGTGGGGCTTGAGTTGCCCAGTGATGTGCTTTCTCCACCGATGCGGGTTACCACCGCCACCGGAGAAAAATGTTTGACCTCCACTGTTCATCGCGATGTAGCGTTTCAGTGGGATGGCCGTGACTTCTTGGTAGATCTGATAGGATTACCGATGGCCAACCTTCAAATTATTCTGGGCATGGATTGGTTGTCCAGAAACTGTGCAATGATTGACTGTTGTGCCAAGAAAGTGGTGATGTCTCCGGGTGGGTCCACAGCCAGTTCCTCACCGTTCATTTCAGTCCTGCAGGCGAGGAGGGCCTTGAGAGCAGGGGCATTTGGCTATGTCATGTTGGGAGGTTTGGTGAGTGGGACACAGGAGGATCTCACTGGCATTCCTGTGGTGAAGGAATTCCTCGAGGTGTTTCCTGAGGAGATTCCTGAGTTTCCACCACAGAGGGAGATAGAGTTCTCCATTGACTTATTGCCTGGTGTGGGGCCTATATCGTTGGCTCCATACCGGATGTCGCCACCAGAGTTGGCGGAGCTGAAGAAGCATATCGAGGAGCTTTCAGCAAAAGATTTTATTCGGCCGAGTGTGTCTCCCTGGGGAGCACCGGTCATATTTGTGAAAAAGAAAGATGGGACCATGCGGTTGTGCACCGACTACAGACAGTTGAACAAGGTGACAATCAAGAACAAGTATCCTCTTCCACGCATTGATGATTTGCTGGATCAGCTCAGGGGTGCTTGTGTGTATTCCAAGATTGATCTCCGGTCCGGTTATCATCAGATACGGGTAAAGCCGGAGGATGTCCCAAAGACAGCATTTCGCTCGAGGTACGGGCACTACGAGTACTTGGTGATCCCGTTTGGACTCACCAATGCACCCGCAGTGTTCATGGACTACATGAACAGAATCTTCCAGCCGTACCTGGATCAGTTTGTGATCGTCTTCATTGACGACATCTTGATCTACTCCAAGACGGAGGAGGAGCATACCGAGCACTTGAAGATTGTGTTGCAAGTGCTAAAAGAGAAGAAGCTCTATGCGAAGCCGTCAAAATGCGAGTTTTGGCTCAAGGCGGTGAAATTTCTGGGTCATGTGATTTCTGCTAATGGAGTTGCAGTTGATCCTAACAAGATTGAGGCCGTGATGGATTGGGAGAGGCCCAAGACGGTTACAGAAGTGAGAAGCTTCTTGGGTTTGGCAGGTTACTATCGGAGGTTCATAGAAGGATTCTCCAAGATGGTGCTACCGATGACTCGCCTTACCCGAAAGGAGACTCCATTCGTGTGGACACATGAGTGTGAGGAATGTTTCCAGGAGTTGAAGGAGAGACTGACTACTGCTCCTGTGTTAGTCCTTCCTGATCCTGCGGAGCAATTCGAGTTATACTGCGATGCCTCTGGTAAAGGACTTGGCTGTGTGCTTATGCAGAAAGGGAAAGCGGTTGCTTACGCTTCAAGACAGTTGAAACCTCACGAGGAGAACTACCCGACTCACGACTTGGAGTTGGCAGCCATTGTTTTTGCTTTCAAGATTTGGAGGCATTACCTGTTTGGCATGAAGTTTGCTGTTTTCAGTGATCACAAGAGCCTGAAGTATCTGTTCGACCAGAAGGAGTTGAACATGAGACAGCGTAGATGGATGGAGTTCTTGAAGGACTACGACTTTGAGTTGAGGTATCACCCTGGCAAGGCCAATGTGGTAGCCGATGCTTTGAGTCGGAAATCCGTGAGCTTATCCAGCTTAATGATGAACGATTACGAGATGATCGAGAAGTTCAGAGACTTGAGAGTGAACTCCTTGTTCGGGGGTGCACTACTTGAAATGGAGACAGCGGAAGTGATCAATGAGCTGATGGAAAAGATCAAAGAGGCGCAAGTGCAAAGAGAGTGCCTCGATTATGTGAAAAACCAGGACGGTGTGTCTTGGAACGATGATGGTTTGCTGCTGTTCCAAAAGAGGATTGTGATTCCTCGAGGGCCATTAACTGAGGAGGTTATGGCAGAGGCTCATAAGGGCCGGTTCACTATCCACCCTGGCGCCACAAAGATGTACCAGGACCTAAAAAGGAATTTTTGGTGGCCGGGCATGAAGAAGGACATAGCGGTCTACGTGTCCAAGTGTCTGATTTGCCAGAAAGTAAAGATCGAGCACCAGAAACCGTCTGGTAAACTTCAACCTCTGGAGATTCCACAGTGGAAGTGGGAGAGTATTTCCATGGACTTCGTGGTGGGATTGCCTAAAACTCAGGCTGGTTGTGACTCTATCTGGGTCATTGTGGACAGATTGACCAAGTCTGCCCATTTTCTTCCAGTGAAGGTGAGCTTCACTACAGAGCAGTTGGCCAAACTATATGTCCGTGAGATTGTGAGGCTTCACGGGGTGCCCGAGAGTATCATCAGTGATAGGGACCCGAAGTTCACATCTCGGTTCTGGGAGGCGCTGCAGGAGGCTTTCGGTACGCAGTTGAGATTGAGTACCGCCTATCACCCTCAGACTGACGGACAGACTGAGCGGACCATCCAGACATTGGAGGACATGTTGAGAGCTTGCACGTTGGAGCAGGGTTCTGCATGGGATAGGTACCTTCCGTTGGTTGAATTTTCATACAACAACAGTTTTCATGCTAGTCTGGGCATGGCACCCTACGAGGCGCTGTATGGTAGGAGGTGTCGGACTCCTACCTGCTGGTCTGAGGTTGGAGATAAAGAGCTATTCGGCTTGGACTTTGTCCAAGATACTACCCTACAGATCCAGATGATCAGGGAAAAGTTGAAGCAGGCGCAGAATCGTCAGAAAAGCTACTATGATGTCAAGCATCGTCCACTGGAGTTCAGTGAGGGTGAGCACGTGTTTGTGAAACTTTCACCTGTCACCGGTGTTGGACGGGCACTCGGCGTGAGGAAGTTGAGCCCGCGATTCATTGGGCCCTACCAGATCCTTGGTAGAGTAGGACCAGTTGCCTATCGACTCGCCTTACCTCCGAACCTAGCCAACATCCACGACGTGTTTCACGTGTCTCAGCTTCGAAAGTACATAGCAGATCCTTCGCACGTGGTGCAGCCGGATGATGTGGAGGTTCGGGAGAACCTAAAGACTCCCGTCGGACCACTCAAGATTCTCGATCGAGGCGAGAAACAGCTTCGAAGCAAGATCATTCCGATGGTCAAGGTGCAGTGGACTGGGCGTAGTCCCGAGGAGTGTACCTGGGAGCGAGAGGATGAACTTCTCCGACAGTATCCCGACTTTCGAGACAGGTATGTTTCTGATTTTGAGGACAAAATCCTTAAAAAGGTGGGGTGAATGTAAGAACCCGCACCGCTAATTAAGGTAATTAGCGAATTAATTATGATAATTAGGAAATAATTCCATAATTGACCCTAATAAGTATTAATGGGCTTAGATAATTATATTGAATGAGTAAAAATGCTGAAAGTCGCTTTTCGGAAGAAAAGTGCAGATACCGGTTCTGCTACTCGGTATAAATGCGTACCGGAAAAGTATCCCGGAAAATTATAACGAATGCATGATAATTACTAGAATATTATGTAGGACTTGTAAAACAAGTTTCAAGTCAAAATAACGTAATCTGATGCCAGAACTGATACTGGCTATGGAAAAGCGCGTACCGGAAAGGTGCTCCGAAAAATAAAATAAAAATATGACAAATCTTAGAAAAATGCGTAGGTCTAGAATCCGAAGTTTGGGATCAAGATCTTTTACTTTGCGATTAAGGCTAATACTGCGCGTTTAAGTGGATTGCCTATAAATAGACACACTAAGGGCACACAACCCTAGGTTTACTATTCAGAACTTGACTTGTGGCTGCAGCTGCCACCCTCCTTCTTCTTCTTCTTCTTCTTCTTCTTCTTCTTCTTCCTTCTTCATTCCTTAGCCAAGTTATCACCTTTCATGCTTGTTTAAACATTTGTGAAGGTGAGAGTTAACCTTGGGGCTGCATTGTGGCCATCATTCTGTGTTGAGAAAGCTGTGTGTGTGTAGTTAGTGAGCATGAGTTTGAAGCTTAAGTAATGGCTACTTTGTGGTAGTCATTGTGAGCTTCAAAGTGCCTTCTTGTGGTGCAAGAACCCACCTTGAAGTGCCATTTTCGTGCTCCTACTTAGGCTGAGTTTGAGGAACCTTGGAGAGCTCCAAGAGCACTGCCTATTCTGTTTTTGAACTTTGGTAAGTTACCTCACTATGATCATGGGTTTAAATGCTTAAAAATGGAACCTTGATGCATGTATTGAGCTAAGTTAATAACTTAAGGGTGGGGTAGGTTAAACACACCTAGAAATGCATGTTTAAGTGCCTTTAATCGGTTAAAAAGTTGAACCTATGGATTGGATACTCACGAAATGCAGAAAATGCATTCTGTCGTGAGATATCCGGATATTGTCGGGCAGATATCCGGATATCAGTATCCGGATATGATATCCGGATATCCATATCCGGATATGGGGACAGCAACGAACCTGTTTCGGTAAAAATTCGATATCTTGAGCTACAGAGCTCCAAATCGAGTGCCGTTTGGACCTATGTGTAGCTAACACATAAGGCTATAACCCTGTAAAATTTCGTAGCCATTGGATAAGTGGTTTGATCTCAGTGTTAGTTTAAAGTCGCGTCTTGGGTGCTGGAAATTCAGTTGGCAGCAGTCACTTTGCGAAAATCATAACCGGAGTTATACAACTCCGATTGAGACATAAGATATGTCGTTGGAAAGCTTGTGAGGTCTAGTTTAACATATTAAAATCTCAGAATTTTTGGTAAAGAATTACAACTGCAATTTTAATAAAATGGAACCTTGGGAGTGATATCTCGCGAAATGCAGAAACTGCATTCGGTCGTGAGATATCCGGATATTTGTCGAACAAATATCCGGATATTGATATCCGGATATGGGTACTGGGTATCTGGATATGGTATATCCGGATATGGTCAGTGTGATATCCGGATATGGCATATCCGGATATGTCCCTTGTGATATCCGGATATCCTGGGATTTCGCAGGTAGCTGTGCTGTGTGAACAGTAAGCTATTGGGGGTTTGTGGACCCTAGATTAAGGAAGTTGAACTTCTGTAATTAATAAACTAAGTCAGAATCACATGATTAAGGGCTTATGGCTTTGTTGGAAGCCTTGAGACGTAAAACGTAAAAGAAAGGCGTAGTCTTTAAGTTGTATGCTTGTGATGCATGATTATTAATGTATTATTGGTCCATATCAGATTGTGATACTGCTGTTGTGGACTTGTGAGTGGTTGGACTCTTGGCTTGGATAGCTAGCTTGCAAGGTAAGCTTTCGTGTCCTCGGTTTAGCCATTTTGATGTTCCACCATGTCCCATGGGGATGGGTTTATGCATACTGTGCTACATGCTTTATTATTTTGAAATGCTGTTGAGCTGTTTATATGTAATGAGCTATTATGATATGCATGTGGTGTCCACCTAGACGGCAATCCTGAGTATGTAGTACATACAAGATGGAGAAGCATGTGCGTGAGGTGCAGGTAGTATCCATGTACTCATGTAGGCATAGACGTATTCCTACATTTCTCTGGCCAGTAGATTTGAAAGCACACATGACATGATTAATTGCTGCATCGCATGATTTTAGAACTTATACTGTAATACTGTTTTTAGAACTTATATTACACATGTAAGTGAGCTTGGGGTGGAGACTCCTTGAGGACCCCTTGTCTTACTGAGATTTCTTGTTAGAGATCTCACCCCACGTTTGGGGACGCTTATTTCAGGATCAGGTAATGTTGAGGGCTCAGGTGGCAGGAGGCCAGAGTTGAGCTGATATTCTGATATGCTGTCTTGCTGGATTTGCTGTTATGTTTTCCGCTTTTATTATGCTGATTATGTTGAGACTATTTGTTGGGCATTGTTGCCTTATTTGGTGAGCATGGGGTTTGTCCATGCCACATGTTTGTGTTATTGTCCTTTTACTTTAATGTTGTAATTAATGTATCAGGATTTTGACCCAGGCTGCATGTGTAGTCCTGCGGTTCTAGATACACACATTATATTTATGTACGAGGTATTCAGTTAGTTGTCTTGCAATTTACATACAGGCAGTATTTTTATTAAAATGATTAAGTAATCAAGTTGGTTAAGTTAATGACGTCATAATTGAATTAAAGAAAAAGTTATTCCGCATTTTAATTAAGCGTGGCTTAATACGATAGTGTGTTAACAGACCGGGTTAACACGGGCTGTTACAGGCCCCACTCCTTTCTTTCTCATTAGGAAATCTCTAACTTCTCATGTAATATAAGTTGCAAGGCTATAAACAAAATAAAGGAAGACCATTGCTAAGAGAAGAAAATGGAGGAGAAAACCAAATGATGGTAGCTTAGTTGGAGCATGAGAGCTGAGCAGGTGGGGATGAGAGCATGTGTTCATTTCTCTCCAGTATCATATTTGAAAAAAAAAGTTAAAGTTTCAATCCTGAACCCGATCCGAATATAATTGCCTCCTACAGAGAATATTTGTGATTTATAAATAAATAAAAAACGAGGAGAAAGAAAGAAGATAAAGTTTAACTAATTCCTATTACATTTACGGAACCAAAGTGCTGCTTTAGTCAAAGTCCAAAATTTCTGCTCTTTAGCACCATATATAGGAAGGAAGGGGTAATTTTATTAATAGGTTAAGTATTAAATTATAATATTGAGTTGAAATAACAAAAAAAAGGACACATTGGTCCCTGAAATAACAAAAAAGGGGCCACGTTCGTCCTTCTATCAACTCCACCGTCACGGCTCAACTAACGGTGCCCATGTGGCATGTTAGTGTGCTGACGCGGCTTGGACGCCTGCCCAGAGGGGCTATATTGGTCCCTTACAAAATGCGCGGGGCCCTTATTGGTCTCTGATACAATGCTTTTGCTAGACCATACTCTCCTTCTCTGTCATGCCTACTGCCACGAGGAAGAAAAATCGTGGCAGTAGGCATGGCAGAGAAGGAGAGTATGGTCTAGCAAAAGCATTGTATCAGGAACCAATAAGGGCCCCGTGCATTTTGTAAGGTACCAATATGGCCCCTCTGGGCAGGCGTACAAGCCGCGTCAGCACACTAACGTGCCATATGGGCACCGTTAGTTGAGCCGTGACAGTGGAGTTGACAGAAGGACGAACGTGGCCTCTTTTTTGTTATTTCAGGGACCAATTTATCCCTTTTTTATTGCCAGGGACTGAAAAGGCTTTCGTGGATATTGCGTGGGACTAAAAATGATGATTACTCTTATATATAATAAATTTATAAATCTTTTCATTTATACGTCCTCACTTAACTTACTCGGAATCAAACTGTACTCTTTCACTGATCAGTGTAAATTTTTAACATGAAATACTTCTATAATAAACTAATTAAATAGGACAAAAGAGATGACGAATGTCATGACATGTGGCCATTAATATTTATATTATATGCTATTTTTGAAAAGCATCTAATCACGATATTTTTGCAAAGAATCTAATTATTTGCACAGTTCTAAAATACAGCTTCCCTGAAACGTAACTCCATGAAATTAAATAAATATTGCATATATAATTTTTTTTTGAGCATTGTAATTAAATAATTCGTGAGCTAGTTATCTCTCCCATAATTTAAAGTAAGAAATATATTGGGGGTTAAATAATTATTTACGACAAAGATATTTTACCCTAATTAGTTAGTATCTTTATTTAGTATTCCATCTCAACCTTCTAGTTACGAGTAAACTATCCATCTGAACATGGAATGCTTCTATAATAAACTAATTAAATAGGACAAAATAGATGACGAGTGTCATGACGACATAGGGTGTGGCCATTACTTATAAAAGACGAACCCTTGGCTCTGGTTTTTGCACAACAACAATCCAATAACCAAAAATGTCTCCCAAATACACACTAGTGTTGCTACTTGCATTGCTGTTCGCTGCAATCTCATTTGCTAATGAACAACCCTACAAAGAACACTACAAGCATCCACATGGACAGTCACCACCACATAAGCCTCCTACAGAGGATTCATCCCTAAACACACAACCCAAACGATCAGCCACACAACCCAAACCATCAGTCACACAACCCAAACGATCAGCCACACAACCCAAACCATCAGACACACAACCCAAAGGTCCCAAACGATCAGCGCCTGGGCACCCTCCGGTGGTGGAGGAGCAGAAGAAGGTGGAAGAAGACAGTTATCCTTACAAGACTTTCCGTGAGCCTCCACAGAAGCCTCCCACTGCCAACTGAGTGCTAAGCTAGGTTATTGTAATGCATTGAGGCTTTAAGCAATAAGCATATATATTATATATATATGCACAAATAAAGAAGGCCATAGTTGCTATTCATGTAATCGTTTCGTGAGAGTCTCTTTGTTCATGCTTGATTAGCTTGTCGCTTTTATTCTATGCATGGTTTGATGTGCTTCAACCATGTTTTTTGTTGGTTATGTAATGGATATGAGCTTGCTGCTTCGACTTGTTAACGAAAGTTGCCGATATTCTACCACACACGACTCGAATAATAAATCAACTTGAACTCATTATTTAATAGTCTATAAAATGTTAGGGTTTGAAGTTAAAAAAAAAAAGCACTTATGTGGAGAAATAAATTCAAAGCCTAAACACATTCACAACAAAAAAAAGGACGAAAAACCTAGTAAGATCATGGACGAGAACAAAATAGTAAAAATAAAACAAAAATTATTATTTATTTTAGCCGGAAATAATATAAGTACTTAGTGTCAGAAAAACTTGTTATAGAATAATATAAACCATTAAAATGCGGATAATTGTTCTTGGATAGCGCCAACTCCACTAGAAATTTCTCGATTTCGAAATGCATCGAAACCTTGCGTAGTAAAAAAAAAGTGGGATGCTATATTTCCAAGATTGAATTTTCATATTCGAATGAGCATTTTGGGTTGAAGTGGTTTTTTATATGGTATCAGAGCCTTATACTTAATAATGAATCTGTGACTTATACTTAGCGATGAGGATCGACTTTGTAGTCAAAGAAGCTCTGATATCATGTAAAGAATCACTTCAACCCAAAATCTTAAGGTGTTGGGTGAAGGTCTTTTTAATGGTTTATATTATCCTCTAACAAGATTTGACATGTTGTTTTTGGGAGGTAAGATTTTAGGGATCTCATGTTAAAATTTTACATGTGAAATTTTTGTATTTATTTCTCTTTACATCCGTTAAATAAGTGGGATTCAATTATCATTAATGAAGTGAGAAATAGAAACAATAATTTCATATAATCAATTCATATAAAATTCTAACATGAGATGATCCATTCTCAAAATTGTGAGCTTGTGACATCTTTGTTGCACGACGAATTTATACTAACTGACTGATCTTGGGAGCAATCATTATTTTGGCCAAGTGGATCATAATAACCTGAACAAGAACCAAGAGTTGATTAAAGAAATAAAGCACTGAATCTAGAACATGCAGAATGCGGCCGGCAAGTAAAGTATTAATTTTTAACGGCTAATCTATCAGATATAGATGTTAATTATTGAAATTTTTGACAGAATTATTGGCCGAAAAGTTCAAGTTTTTTTTATTAAAAAATTTATGGGAATTAAGGTGCAATCATAATAGTCAGGAGAAAGGGTGAAATAAAATAAACATTAAAGTTGAAATTGTAAACTTGTGAACTCAGGAAAAAAAAATTCATAAGAAAATAAAATGCAACCAAACTGGTTCAAGAATGAGAAATAAAAATAAAAATAAAAAACAAAAATCAATATGAGAAAT
The DNA here is from genome assembly GCA_032173675.1 of Gastrolobium villosum. Classification (NCBI taxonomy): domain Eukaryota; kingdom Viridiplantae; phylum Streptophyta; class Magnoliopsida; order Fabales; family Fabaceae; genus Gastrolobium; species Gastrolobium villosum. Next base: position 65,476 of record JAVKPL010013717.1, on the reverse strand, counting down.
AAATAAGGTTAGGCTTACAGATGATAAGAAACATTTTGTTTCGTTAGATTAGTGGGCCGAGAATCTGGGTTTGGAAATGGATTTGGGTATTTGTCGTATCCTACTATCCTAAAACAAAATGATTCAAGAAATTTTGAATAAAACAGAAAGAAAAAAATAATATAAAAAATAAAGTAAAAAAAATGAAGAAAAAGAAAAAAGAGAGTAAGGTTAAAAATAATGCCTTAAAATAAATTTCCTGTAAGTTTAATGCTTTTTTTACTATTATTTACATTTATGATATCGTTGTCCTATATTGATCGGTATGTTTATTTTAAAGTATCTTTTGAATCGCTAACAAAAAAACACGGTCAGCTTTAATTCCTACAAAAAAAAAAAAAATCTTGAGGTCTCGAAGAAATTCAAAATAGACCCATTTAGTTAAAATTATGGTCCTGCACAAATTCAAAAAGATTCACATTAGTCCCTCAAAAAGACTAAAATGGGTCTACTTTGAATTTCATAGGAACTGAAAACTAATTTTTTTAAGCCACTAAAGTGGGGACCGTATTTTTTATTAGGGACCCAAAATGATATTTACTCTTTATTTTATTACTTGTATAATCCATAATATTTTTTTAATAGTAACGAAACTTTTTTTTGGTTGAATTAATTTTTGCAAAATTTAAGTTCACGTAATGATTTATTTCGACAAGTCTATGGTTTATTTTTGTTTTAAAGTATCGTACGCATCATAAGAATTCCTGTACAGTTGTTTTATCTTAAATTCTCATAATGTGCCTTGGTGGAGCCAGAATTTTAGTTTAGCTCATGCCAAAAATTTTGGCATATCAAATTATTAAAATATTTATCATAAATATACAAATCTATTAGTAAAAAAATTATTATGAATTCTAGCATACTTATCTAAGTTATTTACTAAACAATGTCACATAGTATTGAATATTGAAATGAACAATTCTCAATGATCATATATCAAAACAAACATACAAAAAGACACTAACCTTTTTGATAAGCATTCCAAACATAAGAATATCACTTGCCTCCCACATCATAATAAGTAATGAACCAAACATTGTCCTAAGGATATGAATACACATAAATATAATAATTATATGTATAACAACATTTAATATAAAAAATTAAAAATATAATAAAGAATTACATACCTAAAATTGTAAACGAAACTCTTTTAAACTGACGAAATCTTCAAGCATAGAATCTGTAGTAAAAGTTTCAGCAATCTCTCTTTCAATATACGCAATTAAATTATTTGTAAGGAAGTCATCCTCCATTTTGTTTCGAAATCTTGTTTTCACAATTTTCATTGCTGAGAATGCACGTACACCACTTGCTGTCGAAACTGGTAGTGTTAAGATAAGATGAATTAGCCTATCAACCAAATGATAGGAATTTGACTTTCCTGTCTGAGCTAGTCCTTGACACAACTCAGAAATTGAAGATAAATTTTGAAGTTTTGGATGTTTTGGGATGTCCTTGTGAAAATGTTTCAATTGACAATTCAAAGTAATTCTGTCTTGCTCAGAAAAATCAAAAGAATAGTATTTCTCTGCAAGGCTACAAATATCATCAACATTGAATGCTTTGTAACCATTCTTCGGATCTAATGAAGAGCTAAGTGATAAAAGTTCCATTGTTTGCTCGTTAAACCTTTTATTTAACTCTTGTAACTGAAAGTCAATGGTTGAGTTAAAAATATCAAAATGATAGTGATGCTCAATAGTTATTTGTTCATGTTGTCGACGGCCACGACCTTCAATATATTGAGCATCAAAGTCTGGAACATATATTTCATGAAGCTTGGAGAAATTGACAACGCTTTCAAGTATTCTTTTCCAACCACCATCTCGTAATTCTTGAATAAGTTTCTTTGTACTTGAAACTAAATGTATAGCATTCAAAATATCTTGAGATTTTTGTTGTAATGCTTGACAAAGAATTTCAGTGATGCTCATGATCTCCTTCATCAAAAGTAAATTAAAGATGAACTCAATAGAAGTGATCATCTTATAAGCTGCAGTAGCATCCCCTCTTTGAGAGTAGTTTGAGCCTTCACTGCGAATTTTTCAAGTACTGAACATGATTCATTATACCCTCGTTGAAGATTGCATATAGAATAAAAATGAGAGTCACATCTTGTATCACTAGCCCTCTTTAGTGTACCTACCTGGTTAGAACCTATACCACTTTCAAGCTCACCAATAGCCTGCAAATGTTCAAATTCAAAAATTTGAGCAACTTGGAATTGATCATAACGCTTAGAAGAAGCAGTAACAATATTAATGATGAAATTCAAATTCTGGAAGAATTGATAAATAGAAGAAACTTCCTTAGAGGCAGCAATCAAGGCTAATTGTAATCGATGGGCAAAACAATGCACATAATAAGCACAAGGACATTCATTAAGAAATAATGCTTGCAATCCATTCCAATCACCACGCATGTTACTAGCACCATCATATCCTTGGCCACGAATATTTTGGATATCAAGGCAATGATGTGAGAGTATATCACTAATAGCATTTTGAAGTGTCATAGAAGGTGTATCTTGAACATGATAACGATCAAAAAAATTCTCTTTTATAAAACCATCTTTGTCAACAAACCTCAAGATAAGAGCCATTTGTTCCCTTTTCGATTCATCACATGATTCATCCACAATAATACAAAACTTAGAGTCCCTAATATCCAGCAGAATCTGTTTTCGCACTTTGTTTGCTAGAACATGTAAAATCTCCCTTTGTATTTGAGGTGAGGTATATTTGGCTGTCAATGTAGCATTCTTTAGAACAATATCTGCAACTTTTTCATTGTAAGATACCAAAAATTTAATCAGTTCAACAAAATTAACACTATTTCTCGAATTAATAGTCTCATCATATCATCTAAAAGCACACCCATGAAAAGCAAGCCAACAAGTAACATCAATTGAAGTCTTAACACGCAGCCTACTTTTTTCAATTTGTTGGGAGCTTTGAGCATGCATAACTTTATCAATATGACAAGACTGATTCATTAAGTCCGCACATGAGATAATTGCATTAGTATGTCGTGAACAAGGATCATCTCCCATGTGATTTAGAAAAGCACAATACTTGCCACTATGAACTCTATTCCAACCATTAAAACCTTTAATTATGAACGCATCCCAACCATGTCGCCCACCGACCTTTGTAGTGAAAAGATAACATGGTAAACAAAATGCAGCATCTATACAAGGTGAATATTCAAGCCACGAAGAAAATTCTTTGAACCAAGAAGCTTGAAAACGTCGATGATGTTTTTCTTTTGAAAATGGATAGGAGCATTTAGGTTGATATGGCCCAACTATTAAATAAGCTCTTCGTATCTCATCGACTTCATTAGCTAAATATTCCTAAATTGGCTTACGTTTGCCTGGATCTCGTTCAAAAAATTTATTTTTGACCATAATAACATCATTAGTATGTTCAATTCTATGACACTTTGAAGGAGATTGCTCATGAGAAGGTGCGCCAATTTCTGAAATTATTTCATAGAAGCGTCACTTGATTCAATTTCAGAGACTACTTTCTTTTTAAAAACACATCTATACTTTTCTGTTTATCCTTGCCCATACTTTTTCAACCTACATGTCAATTTGTAGGTAGACATTTATATTAAAGTAGCTAAACAAATATCATATTTATGTCAAATTGAAACATTTCCTAATTTTACAATAAATTACTAATACCCCACGGTCCCCACCCATGCCACTAGGGATTTTGTTTATTGGGGATTTTGTTTAAAATCTCATTATTTCAATAAAACTACACACTAATTTTAGATAATTAGAACCCTATGAATTCTATTAAATACAATTCACTATTCACTGGTGAGTTTTAAATCAGTGTTTGGTACATAAAAATGAAAAAGTATTCTATATAACATGGATTTTTTTATCCTAGATGACACAATCCAGTTCCACCCTTCAAGCTTCAACGACAACACAAACAAATAAATAAGCATTTTCTAATTTTATAACAAAAAATTCTAAAACCCACGATCCCCACCTACTGTTATTCCACCAAAAGACAACAAATAAAGTGTTTATTTGATGTTTTGTTCAACATTTCAATATTTTATTAAAGGAAGTGAAAGAACCTGGAAGTGGCAAACAAGAACACTAACACCGGCAAGATAAATCTGGGTGCAGGTGCTTGAAAGTCATGTAATATTTTTGCTTGAAAACTCAAAATGAAAGAGTCACTAAGAAAGAAGCGGTGCAAATATGGTCGACGGTCATTATGTTTTTACTGGATAAATAAGTGATTGTTAATTTTATTATGATTTATTGTTATAAATTTTATTTAATATTTAATATACATCATCACATCAACGGTGCAGGCTTTTTTAATGATAAGACAAAGTGCCAATTCCAAAGCTGCACAAGCACTGTAGGTTCGACAATTTGGAGATGGGGAAGGTCCTTTGGATATTGATTTAAAAATAAGGAAAAAAATAGAAAAAGGGAAAGAAATTTGTGTGAAAGAAAATGTGGGTATAAAATTGAAGATAAGAATATTATAACTTTATTTTATTTATTTAGATAGTGCCAAATTGTAATTTTCGCATTGGCCAAATTATAATTAATTATATATTTATATATATAATTATATATAGTGAATAATTTTTTTAAAAAACTAGCCAATGCCAAGGCACTCGCTGGTTATAATACCGCTATGCCACTGACTCCAGCGACTAGGCCATTTCAATATCTTTGTGAACTCCCTACGATTTGGCTTTGAGAGGGTCACAATCCATGCACATGTGAAAAACGAAAACCACCAAACCAAGAACTATCATCACTTTAGATGAGGCCTCCATATTGGATTTTCTTGCTCTCATGGATTTTCTCATCTTTCCTTTCTAGAAATCGAACGGTAAATTTATCATCCACTCCCTATTATTTTTTAGAATGGATGGTATACCTAGAGCACTAATGTAACAGCCCGTGTTAACCCGGATTGTTAACACACTATCGTATTAAGCCACGCTTAAATAAAATGCGGAATAACTTTTTCTTTAATTCAATTATGACGTCATTAACTTACCCAACTTGATTACTTAATCATTTTCATAAAAATACTGCCTGTATATAAATTGCAAGACATCTAACTGGAATACCTCATATATAAATAGTAAAGTGAGTATCTAAGGCCACAGGTCTACACAAGTAGCCTGGGTCAAAAATCCTGATACTTTAATTACAACATTAACATAAAAGACCAAAGTCAACCATGTGGCATGGACAAACCCCATGCTCACCAAATAAGGCAACAATGCCCAATAACAGTCACAACATGAACTTAACATAAATAAAGCAGAAAACATAACAGCAGTCAAATAAACAGCAATCCACAACCAGCACGTCAGCATGTCATAAATATCAACTCAGCTCTGGCCTCCTGCCACCTGAGCCCTCAACATTACCTAATCCTGAAATAAGCGTCCCCAAACGTGGGGTGAGATCTCTAACAAGAAATCTCAGTAAGACAAGGGGTCCTCAAGGAGTCTCCACCCCAAGCTCACTTACATGTGTAATATAAGTTCTAAAAACAGTATTTACAATATAAGTTCCAAAATCATGCGATGCAGCAATTAATCATGCCATGTGTGCTTTCAAATCTACTGGCCAGAGAAATGTAGGAATACGTCTATGCCTACATGAGTACATGGATACTACCTGCACCTCACCCACAGCTTCTCCATCTTGTATGTACTACATACTCAGGATTGCCGTCTAGGTGAACACCACATGCATCTCATAAAAGCTCATTGCATATAAATAGCTCAACAGCATTTCCAAAATAATAAAGCATGTACAACAGCATGCATAAACCCATCCCCATGGGACATGGTGGAACATCAAAATGGCTAAACCGAGGACACGAAAGCTTACCTTGCAAGCTAGCTATCCAAGCCAAGAGTCCAACCACTCACAAGTCCACAAACAGCAGTATCACAATCTGATATGGACCAATAATACATTAATATTCATGCATCACAAGCATACAACTTAAAGACTACGCCTTTCCTTTACGCTTTACGTCTTAAGGCTTCCAACAAAGCCATAAGCCCTTAATCACATGATTCTGACTTAGTTCATTAATTACAGAAGTTCAACTTCCTTAAACTAGGGTCCACACACACCCAATAGCTTACTGTTCACACAGTACAGCTACTGTCTGCGCAGAACCCAGGATATCCGGATATCAGAAGGGGTATATCCGGATATGCCATATCCGGATATCACACTGGACATATCCGGATACCCAGATCCCATATCCGGATATCAATATCCGGATACCATATCCGGATACTGATATCCGGATATCTGTTCGACAAATATCCGGATATCTCACGACAGAATGCAGTTTCTGCATTTCGTGAATATCCATCCCAAAGATCCAACTTTTAACACATGTACACGTTAAAGCATGCATCTTTAATCCATTTTAGGTTCATATACATTATACCCTCTTGTTTACTCATTAAACATGGCCAAGACATCAACTTTAAGCATCATAAACTCATGATCATGGTGAGATAACTTACCAAAGCTCAAAACAGAGGCAAGGTGTGCTCTTGGAGCTCTCCCAAGACACTTCAAACTCAGCCCAAGTAGGAGCACGAAAATGGCACTTCAAGATGGGTTCTTGCACCACAAGAAGGCACTTTGAAGCTCACAATGACTACCACAAGGTAGCCATCACTAAAGCTCCAAATTCATGCTCACTAAACACCCCTCACCCAGCACCTCCACTCAGAAAAGGTTGCACCACCCTCACCCAAGACACACTCTAGTTGCTTGGAAGGAGGAATGGTGAAGAAGGTAGAAGAAAAGGTTACCACACTCACAAATGATGAAAGAAAGCAATGAAACAGTGCCAAGCACTCAGAAGCAGCAGCCTCTCACGTTCATATGGGCATGCCTAGGGTTTTGTGCCCTTAGTGTGCCTATTTATAGGCACATGGCCACAATCGCGCAGTATTAGCCTTAATCGCAAAGTAAAAGATCTTGATCTCAAACTTCGGATTCTAGACCTACGCATTTTTCTAAGATTTGTCATATTTTTATTTTATTTTTCGAAGCACCTTTCCGGTACGCGCTTTTCCATAGCCAGTATCAGTTCTGGCATCAGATTACGTCATTTTGACTTGAAACTTGTTTTACAAGTCCTACATAATACTCTAGTAATTATCATGCGTTCATTATAATTTTCCGGGATACTTTTCCGGTACACATTTATACCGAGTAGCAGAACCGGTATCTGCGCTTTTCTTCCGAAAAGTGACTTTCAGCATTCTTACCCACTAATTGTGATTATTAAAGCCTCAATAATAATTATTAGGGTCAATTATGGAATTATTTCCTAATTATCATAATTAATTCACTAATTACCTTAATTAGCGGTGCGGGTTCTTACATTCACCCCACCTTTTTAAGGATTTTGTCCTCAAAATCAGAAACATACCTGTCTCGAAAGTCGGGATACTGTCGGAGAAGCTCATCCTCTCGCTCCCACGTGCACTCCTCGGGACTACGCCCAGTCCACTGCACCTTGACCATCGGAATGATCTTGCTTCTAAGCTGTTTCTCGCCTCGATCGAGAATCTTGAGTGGTCCGACGGGAGTCTTTAGGTTCTCCCGAACCTCCACATCATCCGGTTTCACCACGTGCGAAGGATCTGCTATGTACTTCCGAAGCTGAGACACGTGAAACACGTCGTGAATGTTGGCTAGGTTCGGAGGTAAGGCGAGTCGATAGGCAACTGGTCCTACTCTACCAAGGATCTGGTAGGGCCCAATGAATCGCGGGCTCAACTTCCTCACGCCGAGTGCCCGTCCAACACCGGTGACTGGTGAAAGTTTCACAAACACGTGCTCACCCTCACTGAACTCCAGTGGTCGATGCTTGACATCATAGTAGCTTTTCTGACGATTCTGCGCCTGCTTCAACTTTTCCCTGATCATCTGGATCTGTAGGGTAGTATCTTGGACAAAGTCCAAGCCAAATAGCTCTTTATCTCCAACCTCAGACCAGCAAGTAGGAGTCCGACACCTCCTACCATACAGCGCCTCGTAGGGTGCCATGCCCAGACTAGCATGAAAACTGTTGTTGTATGAAAATTCAACCAACGGAAGGTACATATCCCATGCAGAACCCTGCTCCAATGTGCAAGCTCTCAGCATGTCCTCCAATGTCTGGATGGTCCGCTCAGTCTGTCCGTCAGTCTGAGGGTGATAGGCGGTACTCAATCTCAACTGCGTACCAAAAGCCTCCTGCAGCGCCTCCCAGAATCGAGATGTGAACTTCGGGTCCCTATCACTGATGATACTCTCGGGCACCCCGTGAAGCCTCACAATCTCACGGACATATAGTTTGGCCAACTGCTCTGTAGTGAAGCTCACCTTCACTGGAAGAAAATGGGCAGACTTGGTCAATCTGTCCACAATGACCCAGATAGAGTCACAACCAGCCTGAGTTTTAGGCAATCCCACCACGAAGTCCACGGAAATACTTTCCCACTTCCACTGTGGAATCTCAAGAGGTTGAAGTTTACCAGACGGTTTCTGGTGCTCAATCTTCACTTTCTGACAAATAAGGCATTTGGACACGTAGACCGCTATGTCCTTCTTCATGCCCGGCCACCAAAAATTCCTTTTTAAGTCCTGGTACATTTTTGTGGCACCAGGGTGGATAGTGAAACGGCCCTTATGAGCCTTTGCCATAACCTCCTCAGTCAATGGCCCTCGAGGAATAACAATCCTCTTCTGGAACAGCAGCAATCCGTCCTTGTTCCAAGACACACCGTCCTGGTTCTTCACATAATCAAGGCACTCTCTTTGCACTTGCGCCTCTTTAATCTTTTCCATCAGCTCATTAATCACTTCTGTTGTTTCCATCTCAAGTAGTGCACCCCCAAACAAGGAGTTTACTCTCAAGTCCCTGAACTTTTCGATCACCTCGTAGTCGTTCATCATTAAACTGGATAAGCTTACGGATTTCCGACTCAAAGCATCGGCTACCACATTGGCCTTGCCAGGGTGATACCGCAACTCGAAGTCGTAGTCCTTCAAGAATTCCATCCATCTACGCTGTCTCATGTTCAACTCCTTCTGATCAAACAGATACTTCAGGCTCTTATGGTCACTGAATACAGCAAACTTCATGCCAAACAGGTAATGCCTCCAAATCTTGAAAGCAAAAACAATGGCTGCCAACTCCAAGTCGTGAGTCGGGTTGTTCTCCTCATGAGGTTTCAACTGTCTTGAAGCGTAAGCAACCGCTTTACCTTTCTGCATCAGCACACAGCCCAGCCCCTTTCCAGAAGCATCGCAGTATAACTCAAATTGTTCCGCAGGATCAGGAAGAACTAACACTGGAGCAGTAGTCAGTCTCTCCTTCAACTCCTGGAAACACTCCTCACACTCATGTGTCCACACGAATGGAGTCTCCTTTCGGGTAAGGCGAGTCATCGGTAGCACCATCTTGGAGAATCCTTCTATGAACCTCCGATAGTAACCTGCCAAACCCAAGAAGCTTCTCACTTCTGTAACCGTCTTGGGCCTCTCCCAATCCATCACGGCCTCAATCTTGTTAGGATCAACTGCAACTCCATTAGCTAAAATTACATGACCCAGAAATTTCACCGCCTTGAGCCAAAACTCACATTTCGACGGCTTAGCGTATAGCTTTTTCTCCTTTAGCACTTGCAAAACTATCTTCAAGTGCTCAGTATGCTCCTCCTTCGTCTTGGAGTAGATCAAGATGTCGTCAATGAAGACGATCACAAACTGATCCAGGTACGGCTGGAAAATCCTGTTCATGTAGTCCATGAACACTGCGGGTGCATTAGTGAGTCCAAACGGGATCACCAAGTACTCGTAGTGCCCGTACCTCGAGCGAAACGCTGTCTTTGGGACATCCTCCGGCTTTACCCGTATCTGATGGTAACCGGACCGGAGGTCGATCTTGGAATACACGCAAGCACCTCTGAGCTGATCCAGCAAATCATCAATGCGTGGAAGAGGGTACTTGTTCTTGATTGTCACCTTGTTCAACTATCTGTAGTCGGTGCACAACCGCATGGTCCCATCTTTCTTTTTCACAAAAATGACCGGTGCTCCCCAGGGAGACACACTCGGCCGAATAAAATCTTTCGCTGAAAGCTCCTCAATATGCTTCTTCAGCTCCGCCAACTCTGGTGGCGACATCCGGTATGGAGCCAACGATATAGGCCCCACACCAGGCAATAAATCGATGGAGAACTCTATCTCCCTCTGTGGTGGAAACTCAGGAATCTCCTCGGGAAACACCTCGAGGAATTCCCTCACCACAGGAATGCCAGTGAGATCCTCCTGTGTCCCACTCACCAAACCTCCCAACATGACATAGCCAAATGCCCCTGCTCTCAAGGCCCTCCTCGCCTGCAGGACTGAGATGAACGGTGAGGAACTGGCTGTGGACCCACCCGGAGACATCACCACTTTCTTGGCACAGCAATCAATCATTGCACAATTTCTGGACAACCAATCCATGCCCAGAATAATCTCAAGGTTGGCCATCGGCAATCCTATCAGATCTACCGAGAAATCACGGCCATCCCACTGAAACGCTACATCGCGATGAACAGTGGAGGTCAAACATTTTTCTCCGGTGGCGGTGGTTACCCGCATCGGTGGAGAAAGCACATCACTGGGCAACTCAAGCCCCACAGCAATAGGGGTAGCAACAAAAGAGTGCGTTGCCTCGGAATGAAACAGCACATCAATAGCTGATCCACCAATGGTAACAGTACCTCTGACCAGGTTCGGAGCTCTGTCCGACTGCTGACGATCCAACGTATACACACGCCCCGTGGTAGGTGGCACTGCTGGTGCCCCAGTAGGAACCATCTGCAATGGCACAGCCTGCACTGCAGCAACTCTCGCCGTCGGGCAAATCTCTGGAGTAGTGGCCCTCCTTGCCACACTGGAAGCATATCAACTGTCTGGTAGAGCACGACCCAAAATGTGACTTCCCGCATCCCGAACATCTGGGAGCAGGAGGTCTAGTTGTGTTCCCCTGAGCAGCAGTCTTTCTGAACTGATTTGGCGCTTGCTTAGCCGCCAACGGTTTGCCCTTGCCCTTGTTCGCAAAATTCTTGTTTCTCCAGGGAGTAGAACCACCAGTACTCTGTGGTACATCAATCTTGGCCTTCTTGGCCTGACTCGCACGACAATAATCCTCAATGTCACGGCACTGCTGTACTAAAGCTCCGAAGTCTCTCGAAGCAGAACCAACAAGATGTCCAGCAATGTCCTCATTAAGTCCCCTCCGGAACTTGGCCGCAAGAAAGACGGGAGTCGGTCTCGCCATGCGGAAATGAGAGAACTTAACCAGCTCATTAAACTTGGCCAGATACTCGTCGACAGACAACGAGCCCTGTACCAACCGGTCAAACTCCCCATGCTTCCTCTCCTGTGAATCATAAGGGAAGTACTGACCCAAGAAGCTCTCCTCGAAGAATGGCCACGTCATCACATGGCCCTGCATCTCGTAGACCTGAGAAAGGTTGGTCCACCACTCATGGGCCTCGCCCTCCAGCATGTACGTGGCGAACAACAGCTTCTGCGGATCGGTGCACTGCATGATCCGGAAAATCTTGTCCAACGCCTGAAGCCATCTAGCAGCAGCAATGGGATCATACGATCCGTCGAAAGTAGGTGGCTTATGCTTGCGGAAAGCATTCAGCCGGCGATCGATCTCGTCACGATCCTCAGCAAGTACGGGGATAGTCTGCATAGCCCCCGTCAAGTGACTACCCTCACCCATCTGGCTCTGGGTGTCCTCCTGTTGACTAGGTGGAGGCGGTGGCGGCGGTGGAGGTGGTGGAGGACCCTGGCCAGCAGCAGGACCAGCCCTCAACTCCTCCAACATGACCCTCATCATAGTCATGTTGGCCATCCGGTTCTCCTCCAGAACCTCTTCCGTGGTTTGCCGGTTCGCATCTCGAATCGCGTCCAGCATCGCCCGGTTCGCCAGCCTCGTGGCTTCCTGGTCGGCTAGTCGGGCCGCCTGCATCTCAGCTAATGCAGCCAGGACATGATCCGTCTGATCCTCACTCGTACTAGTGTTCCTCCTTGGTGGCACCATGACTCTGCACAAGTTACACAAAGAATGAGTTGATCAGGCCCACGCCATGTGGTCACATATGCATTATCATACACACACCAGTCAGAGAGAACACAAAGTAGACACGCAACGACACATCCTAAGTTATTGCAATACATACAGGCTTTTCCCTAGAAAGTGCTCTGATACCATAAAATGTAACAGCCCGTGTTAACCCGGATTGTTAACACACTATCGTATTAAGCCATGCTTAAATAAAATGCGGAATAACTTTTTTCTTTAATTCAATTATGACGTCATTAACTTACCCAACTTGATTACTTAATCATTTTCATAAAAATACTGCCTGTATGTAAATTGCAAGACATCTAACTGGAATACCTCATATATAAATAGTAAAGTGAGTATCTAAGGCCACAGGTCTACACAAGTAGCCTGGGTCAAAAATCCTGATACTTTAATTACAACATTAACATAAAAGACCAAAGTCAACCATGTGGCATGGACAAACCCCATGCTCACCAAATAAGGCAACAATGCCCAATAACAGTCACAACATGAACTTAACATAAATAAAGCAGAAAACATAACAGTAGTCAAATAAACAGCAATCCACAACCAGCACGTCAGCATGTCATAAATATCAACTCAGCTCTGGCCTCCTGCCACCTGAGCCCTCAACATTACCTAATCCTGAAATAAGCGTCCCCAAACGTGGGGTGAGATCTCTAACAAGAAATCTCAGTAAGACAAGGGGTCCTCAAGGAGTCTCCACCCCAAGCTCACTTACATGTGTAATATAACTTCTAAAAACAGTATTTACAATATAAGTTCCAAAATCATGCGATGCAGCAATTAATCATGCCATGTGTGCTTTCAAATCTACTGGCCAGAGAAATGTAGGAATACGTCTATGCCTACATGAGTACATGGATACTACCTGCACCTCACCCACAGCTTCTCCATCTTGTATGTACTACATACTCAGGATTGCCGTCTAGGTGGACACCACATGCATCTCATAAAAGCTCATTGCATATAAATAGCTCAACAGCATTTCCAAAATAATAAAGCATGTAACACAGCATGCATAAACCCATCCCCATGGGACATGGTGGAACATCAAAATGGCTAAACCGAGGACACGAAAGCTTACCTTGCAAGCTAGCTATCCAAGCCAAGAGTCCAACCACTCACAAGTCCACAAACAGCAGTATCACAATCTGATATGGACCAATAATACATTAATATTCATGCATCACAAGCATACAACTTAAAGACTACCCCTTTCCTTTACGCTTTACGTCTTAAGGCTTCCACCAAAGCCATAAGCCCTTAATCACATGATTCTGACTTAGTTCATTAATTACAGAAGTTCAACTTCCTTAAACTAGGGTCCACACACACCCAATAGCTTACTGTTCACACAGTACAGCTACTGTCTGCGCAGAACCCAGGATATCCGGATATCACACTGGACATATCCGGATATGTCATATCCGGATACCCAGATCCCATATCCGGATATCAATATCCGGATACCATATCCGGATACTGATATCCGGATATCTGTTCGACAAATATCCGGATATCTCACGACAGAATGCAGTTTCTGCATTTCGTGAATATCCATCCCAAAGATCCAACTTTTAACACATGTACACGTTAAAGCATGCATCTTTAATCCATTTTAGGTTCATATACATTATACCCTATTGTTTACTCATTAAACATGGCCAAGACATCAACTTTAAGCATCATAAACTCATGATCATGGTGAGATAACTTTCCAAAGCTCAAAACAGAGGCAAGGTGTGCTCTTGGAGCTCTCCCAAGACACTTCAAACTCAGCCCAAGTAGGAGCACGAAAATGGCACTTCAAGATGGGTTCTTGCACCACAAGAAGGCACTTTGAAGCTCACAATGACTACCACAAGGTAGCCATCACTAAAGCTCCAAACTCATGCTCACTAAACACCCCTCACCCAGCACCTCCACTCAGAAAAGGTTGCACCACCCTCACCCAAGACACACTCTAGTTGCTTGGAAGGAGGAATGGTGAAGAAGGTAGAAGAAAAGGTTACCACACTCACAAATGATGAAAGAAAGCAATGAAACAGTGCCAAGCACTCAGAAGCAGCAGCCTCTCACGTTCATATGGGCATGCCTAGGGTTTTGTGCCCTTAGTGTGCCTATTTATAGGCACATGGCCACAATCGCGCAGTATTAGCCTTAATCGCAAAGTAAAAGATCTTGATCTCAAACTTCGGATTCTAGACCTACGCATTTTTCTAAGATTTTCCATATTTTTATTTTATTTTTCGGAGCACCTTTCCGGTACGCGCTTTTCCATAGCCAGTATCAGTTCTGGCATCAGATTACGTCATTTTGACTTGAAACTTGTTTTACAAGTCCTACATAATATTCTAGTAATTATCATGCGTTCATTATAATTTTCCGGGATACTTTTCCGGTACGCATTTATACCGAGTAGCAGAACCGGTATCTGCGCTTTTCTTCCGAAAAGCGACTTTCAGCATTCTTACCCACTAATTGTGATTATTAAAGCCTCAATAATAATTATTAGGGTCAATTATGGAATTATTTCCTAATTATCATAATTAATTCACTAATTACCTTAATTAGCGGTGCAGGTTCTTACAACTAAAGTGGAAATCAATTTATAACGTGTAGCAGCGCGCTTTTGCAATTAAAATCTAAAAGTGAGTTTTAACACTATGCTGGTCTATAGGGCTACATGGTAGATGATTATAAGTTAAAATATGATGCTTCATCACGAACTAAGTGATGAATCAAAGTGATGATGTGGATGCAACGCACACTTGATGATTCCACGTCAACATAGTTTTGATGATAACAAAGATGAATGATCAAGAACGAAGCAACATCCAAAAAGAAACTCAAGCAAATGTGAAAGCAATGCAAGCACCAAGTCTCAAGCATCAATCCAAGTCCAAAATCTCAAATGGTATATTTATTTAGGAATTAGGAAGAATGTGCAAAGATGTATATATACTAAGCATTGCATGAGCCCAAGGTCATTCATCACTCATATATTTCAAAAGCATGCATCCTTAAAGAAGTGTCAAAACTAAAGGTTTGATTTGTCCAAAATTGATTTGAAAAAAGTACCTACATGATTTAAACGCTTCAAGACAGTTTCCATAATCAACTTCATGAATTACAAGTCATAGATACCATTTAAAATGAGAAGAAACTCAGAATTCGCACAAAAAGGGTGCTGCCATGGAATATCTGGATATTGCACTTAGAATATCCGGATATCATATCCGGATATCCAATATCCGGATATGAGCCTGATGAATATCCAGATATGTACGGATTACAACGGCTATAAACGGCTAGAAACTACTAGTTTTGGGTTGAGATGTCAATATAAATACCCACATCAGTCATGTTGAGCAGTACACGAACCTAGATCATTTATTGAATATTTATTACTCATTCTAGCTCATTAATTGCTTACTTTACTCATTGCATACACTTGACCTCATCTTTCCTTTGAAGCTATACATCTCTTAGCTCTTCAATTTGTGCAATTTATACTTTGAGAGTACTTAGCCACTTTTAATCACCTGAATCTTACTTCTTGATTTGAGAGAGGAGTGAACCCTATACTTGAGAGGTCACCAAATTCCTAAGTAAATTTGGAGTGAAAAATTGTGAGGCATCAAGAGCCCGAAGTCTTGAAAGGTTGTAGAGGTTTGTCAAGCACCCTCAAGCTTGATAGTTAGTGAAAAGAATTGATCGAGCGGCTTCAGTCTGGATGTAAGTCACAGTGGTGGTGACCGAACCAAGATACATCTAGTTTGCAATTTCTCTAACCTTTACATCTTTACTTTATTATTGAAATTGCATCTTTAGATTGTCTTTATCCATTCGCTTGCTTACTTTGTTAATCTCTACACTTGATCTCACACTTAGATTTTTCCTTATTAAATCACTTTATTGAAGAAATAGTCTTTAAAATATCAAAGGAGGCACTTTGCGAAAAGATTTTATAAAACTCAATTCACCCCCTCTTGAGTATTGAAGCCACTTGTCCAACACTAAATTGATGAAATTTAATACATAATTCATTAGTTTACGATAGAAAAAAGTTTATCTGTAGATTTCAATTCAATTATTTTGGTTGTCGCTGCACTTTGATACCATATGTAATGATAATAGATCAGTCATAAATAAAGTGTTACAACAAGTTATACAGTGGATCTATTATAACCCTAGTCAATCATCACGATATCCAGTCAAACACTAATTGTATTTTCCAACTAGGCTTGGTATCAATGAATATCAAAAGCTAAACTCATCATGATCATTATGATTTCATTATATGAATTGAATTGGAATACCCATTAATTAAATTAATTTTAAAATGCAAAAATTAATTAATTAATATTACCTGGTTAGTAAAAAAATCTAACAAATAAAAGTTATTCATCCGTTAAATTTGTGTATGTGTGCTAAGAATTCGTACACCAACCACTTGATCAACACCAACATAATGATATGCCTATAAAATCAATCCATTACTCACTACTAAAAAAGTCAATTTTTTCGACGGAAAAATTCCGTCAAAAATGAAGTTTTCGATGGAATTATTGACGGAATACATGCCGTCAAATTTTTCTCCGTTGATAACAAATTTCTCGACGGATTTAAAGATCCCGTCGAAAATTTTCGAAGGAATTTATTTTCGTTGAAAAAATTCGATGGAAAATCAATGGTATTCCGTCGAAAATTGTTGTGATGATTTTTTACATAAAACAGATTACGTTGAAAGTTTTCGACGGAAAATCAATGAATTTCCATCGAAAACTGATATATAGATTTTCAACGGAAAACAAATTCCATCGAAATTTGTCAACGGAAAATCAATAGAATTTCGTCGAGAGTTTTGGACGGAAATTCAATGATTTTCGTCGAAAACTGATATATTGATTTTTGACGGTAAAAAAATTCCGTTAAAAAATTTCAACGAAAAATCAATAGAATTCCGTCAAAAATTATTGTGATAGTTTTCGACGAAAAATGGATTCTGTAGAAATCTTTCGAAAGGAAATTAATGAATTTCTGTCGCAAACTGATGTAAAAATTTTCGACGGAAAACAAATTCCGTCAAAATATTTTAGAATTTTTTTAAAAAAAATTTAGATGTTTTCTTTTAAAAATTTCTCTGGACAAAATTAATACCAATTTTACTTACCACACCAGATAAAAAAATATAATCAAAATAAACAACATATCAATATCAAATCTCCTTAATAAATATATTAAATGCACAAAAATCCATATCATATATTATGCTAAATATTAAAAATGGCTTACACAACCATCCAGCAGTGTACAATAAATATGTATTGTAACTTACCTAATCAAAGATTATTTCCATCATATTCCAGATAATTTTTTGTTTGTAACCTAGAAATCAGAGTTAAAATATCTTCAGATTACAGAAGTATTTTATAAACACTTTTTTTTATTCTAACCGAAGAATTCGTCCGGCTGATTTTTAAAAGGGAAGGATATTCTTATTATTAAAATTTTTCACTACCAACTTATTACCAATCTAATCATCATTGGATCAAGGAGAGAAAATGCTAAAAAGTTTACGAAGAGAGAAAAAATGTTGATCCAATGGTGATTAGATATATAGTAAGTTAGTAGTGAAAAATTTTAATTGTAAAAATATCTCACCTTATTTTTTTAATATGGAAACGAGTGAATTTGCATGTTTTCAAATAAATTGACTCATTAAAAAAAAAACCAGAGTTAATGCAACTTTTCTCAAGTCTATGATGTTACGTTGAGAGTAATAGAAACCAGGGTTTCCACGTGTTAATACGAAGCAAAGTCACAAAAATAAAATTGGATTAAAATTAAAATTTTATGAAATAGAGAAAAAAAGACAAATAAAAAATATCTATTAAAATGAAATAATATATATATATATATATATATGTGTGTGTGTGATTCGGTACTACTTATGCTTACTCTATAAGAAAAGACAAATAAAAAATATATATTAAAATAAAGTAAAATATAAAAAATATAAACAACTCCAGAATTCAAACCGTAACAAATAACCAGATGCAATTTAAGCCCCTATGCATAGTGACAAATAAAATCTGAAACGATGGCATAAATGCCATCCTTTAACTCGGCAATTTATTTTCCGTAAGAAGGAATGAAATGTATGGCTGTGCCGACACGTATATCACCAAAGGTGGGTAAAGATGGTTTGGAAAAAAAAAAAAGAGTTGGAAGAGACCACCGAAAGCGTCCGATGGTGTGTTAGATGAGGATTAATCTTCGATTACTCTGGATGATATCTTTGAATTTATTAAAAATATATATATATATATTTACATACGTTTGTTCCCTGTACTTCTTCGTGTTAAGCAAGCACTATCATTTAGTTGCTATTACATGGGAAGAGAACGACGAAGATATATTTATACAAGAAGTTTCTATTTGTGCGTGTCTCTTGCCAGAATACAAATCAAAGTGACAAGTTCGGGGCATCGAGATAACGTGTTTGATGGAATCCTCTAACCAGTTCCATGAGTCATTCAAGCAAGGCCTTCTTGCTGGATATATTTTTGCTGCAACATTTGTCATAGTTTTTTATATTTCCTATTTTATACCTACACAACTTTCCAAGAAGAGGAAAAAAAACAAGGAGGTACTCTGTCCCTTTGCATCTCTCTTTCTGAACATTTTGATTTAATTGGATTAAAGATGATATGCAGAAATCTTAGTTTGCTCATTTATTTAGTGTTAGAACTTGTTTTCTTTTTCACAAATTTTGAGCCCAGATCGGTTTAGTGACAAAGTCTACTTCTTTTTGAAGGAAACATCTAATTTTGTTTACCAAAATCTTGTATTGGTTTTGAAAGTGATATTAAAAAAAAAAAAAATTAATTAAAAAGTACTGAGCATCACTACCTACTATATAACATTGTAGATGTTTAATTTTAATTTTCAGCAAGATTTTTTGTAAATGTTCATATTGTAATTTTAGCTATGAGATTTCTTTATAATAAAAGAGAGAGGAATAAATATAGTATTGAAAAAGACTTTGCTGTCGTTAATAATAATCTATTGTGGCATGTCCATGCACAGAAACGAAAGAAAGCCAGACAGATAGGTAAACCGCTGCCTGTGGAGTTGCTAGACAAAAGAATACAGGCAACTGTGATCTCTCTGAGATTTCATTGTTATTGAACATTTTCAATAATAAATAATACTTGGTTCAATAATTTTTCTTAAAGCAATATATAATAACAGTTAGAGAGAGACAAATTAAAATAGACATTTATCTAACAACTTAAATTTTTCGGGATTGAATTGATTCTTTATATGCTATTAGAGCTTCTGTGACCAAGTGGTCATAAGTTCAATCCTTATCGCCTTGTTCTATTAATAAATATTAAATATTATGTAATTTCTTCTACAAGACGTGTTAGAAAAATATAGTATAAAAATATTAACATGACATTTACCTTAACTGCTTGAATTGATACATTCTACTTGGTATTTATTAATTCTCTATGATGAATTACATCAATTAACGTCCGGCCGCTTCAAGAATCAACGACTATCCCCACATATTAACACGAGACTTTTCAGTGTGCTTTTTTCTCACTCGCACACTTCTTGGGAAAACTTCCCAGGAGGTCACTCATCCCAGAATTGCTCCAAGTCAAGCACACTTAACTATGGAGTTCTTCCGTTCCGGGCTACCGAAAAAAAGATGCATCTTGTTAGTATAGATAGTATCAATTAATTCTTATAAGCTATCACAAACTGTGCAGTCTCACACCTGCACAGTCTTTGGAATCCCTATCTTTCGGGTGTCGATTCGATTCATTCATGCATGTAACCCCCCGCTGGAAGCCTGTCAGGAGCCGCTCCTTGTCCATGCCCTTTCGCACCGGCGATCACTCCCCGCCCTCGTCAATGCTCGGGATGTTACATGCCCACCAGCTTCCGCCTGGTTCCTCCTCGAACCACACCGTACTGGAAGAGAGGCCCTGCTCTGATACCACTTGTAACGCCCGGCCGCTTCAAGAATCAACGACTATCCCCACATACTAACACGAGACTTTTCAGTGTGCTTTTTTCTCACTCGCACACTTCCTGGGAAAACTTCCCAGGAGGTCACCCATCCCAGAATTGCTCCAAGTCAAGCACTCTTAACTATGGAGTTCTTCCGTTCCGGGCTATCGAAAAGAAGATGCATCTTGTTAGTATAGGTAGTACCAATTAATTATTATAAGCTATCCTAATTAACTGTGCAGTCTCACACCTGCACAGTCTTTGGAATCCCTCTCTTTCGGGTGTCGATTCGATTCATTCATGCATGTAACCCCCCGCTGGAAGCCTGTCAGGAGCCGCTCCTTGTCCATGCCCTTTCGCACCGGCGATCACTCCCCGCCCTCGTCAGCGCTCGGGATATTACAATCAACAGATCAATGAAGTTAGAAGGTTCACTTGTAGAATGAGCTTCACAAAACTCTGCACTGCAACCAACTACTTTAGCATGGAAAAAGCCATTGGAGTGGGAAGGATTGGGATAATGTACAACTATGAAGCACTGACTCTGACATGGCATTTTCGATACGTTCTCGATACATTCTCGATATGTTTATCTTCCCCCAAACTCAACATTCTTAAAGAATCTGACATTTCCCGTCTCAGAAAAAAATATTGTAGTGGAATCATAAAACTTAAAGCCCCGAGAGCGTTCAACATATCCAACAAAATAACAGCTGATTGTTCTTGAGTCCAACTTTCTTCCATTTGGCCTATAAGGCCTTGCTTCAGCTGGACATACCCAAATGTGTAAATGCCTTATGCTAGGTTTCTCCTTTTAGGTATGCGATCTTCCTCAAATAGCTCATATCTTTATTCTTTAGTGTGTTGTCTTTCTCTTGATAAAGAAGAGAAGCTAGGGTTGTTATTATTCTATTTGACATATTGGGGACCATAACTCTTTATAGTATTTTTCTTTAAAGTTGGGTCAATAAGCTTTCATTATACATAATTGGCCCAACACTGATATCTACTCATTTGTCCCACACTTAGGAATCTATTCGAACATTTTTATTTGATCACTTTTTTTTTTGGAGCCAATTATTTGATCACTTTAATTTACCCAATATATAATAAATAGCATAATATAATTATCAATACAATATATAGTCCACAAACACATTAGGAAATATAATTTCCTAACATCGGTCGAACTCCCCCTGTTTCCTCTCCTGTGAGTCATAAGGGAAGTACTGACCCAAGAAGCTTTCCTCAAAGAAAGGCCACGTCATCACATGACCCTGCATCTCGTAGACCTGAGATAGGTTGGTCCACCACTCATGGGCCTCGCCCTCTAGCATGTACGTGGCGAACAGCAGCTTCTGCGGATCCGTGCACTGCATGATCCGGAAAATCTTGTCCAGCGCCTGTAGCCATCTGGCAGCAGCAATGGGATCATACGATCCGTCGAAGGTAGGTGGCTTATGCTTGCGGAAAGCATTCAGCCGGCGATCGATCTCGTCACGATCCTCAGCAAGAACGGGGATAGTCTGCATAGCCCCCGTCAAGTGACTACCCTCACCCATCTGGCTCTGGGTGTCCTCCTGTTGACTAGGCGGAGGTGGAGGCGGTGGCGGCGGTGGAGGTGGTGGAGGACCCTGGCCCGCAGCAGGACCAGCCCTCAACTCCTCCAACATGACCCTCATCATCGTCATGTTGGCCATCCGGTTCTCCTCCAGAACCTCTGCCGTGGTTTGCCGGTTCGCATCTCGAATTGCGTCCAGCATCGCCCGGTTTGCCAGCCTTGTGGCTTCCTGGTCGGCTAGTCGGGCCGCCTGCATCTCAGCCAATGCAGCCAGGATAGGATCCGATTGATCCTCGCTCGTACTCGTGTTCCTCCTTGGTGGCACCATGACTCTGCACAAGTTACACAAAGAATGAGTTGATCAGGCCCACGCCATGTGGTCACATATGCATTATCATTACACACACCAGTCAGAGAGAACACAAAGTAGACACGCAACGACTCATCCTAAGTTATTGCAATACATACAGGCTTTTCCCTAGAAAGTGCTCTGATACCATAAAATGTAACAGCCCGTGTTAACCCGGTCTGTTAACACACTATCGTATTAAGCCACGCTTAATTAAAATGCGGAATAACTTTTTCTTTAATTCAATTATGACGTCATTAACTTAACCAACTTGATTACTTAATCATTTTCATAAAAATACTGCCTGTATGTAAATTGCAAGACAACTAACTGAATACCTCGTACATAAATATAATGTGTGTATCTAGAACCGCAGGACTACACATGCAGCCTGGGTCAAAATCCTGATACATTAATTACAACATTAAAGTAAAAGGACAATAACACAAACATGTGGCATGGACAAACCCCATGCTCACCAAATAAGGCAACAATGCCCAACAAATAGTCTCAACATAATCAACATAATAAAAGCGGAAAACATAACAGCAAATCCAGCAAGACAGCATATCAGAATATCAGCTCAACTCTGGCCTCCTGCCACCTGAGCCCTCAACATTACCTGATCCTGAAATAAGCGTCCCCAAACGTGGGGTGAGATCTCTAACAAGAAATCTCAGTAAGACAAGGGGTCCTCAAGGAGTCTCCACCCCAAGCTCACTTACATGTGTAATATAAGTTCTAAAAACAGTATTTACAATATAAGTTCCAAAACTATGCGATGCAGCAATTAATCATGTCATGTGTGCATATCAAATCTACTGGCCAGAGAAATGTAGGAATACGTCTATGCCTACATGAGTACATGGATACTACCTGCACCTCACCCACATGCTTCTCCATCTTGTATGTACTACATACTCAGGATTGCCGTCTAGGTGGACACCACATGCATATCATAATGCTCATTACATATAAACAGCTCAACAGCATTTCCAAAATAATCAAAGCATGTAACACAGCATGCATAAACCCATCCCCATGGGACATGGTGGAACATCAAAATGGCTAAACCGAGGACACGAAAGCTTACCTTGCAAGCTAGCTATCCAAGCCAAGAGTCCAACCACTCACAAGTCCACAAACAGCAGTATCACAATCTGATATGGACCATTTAACAAGTCAATATAAATGCACAACATGCATACAACTTAAAGACTACGCCTTTCCTTTACGTTTTACGTCTTAAGGCTTCCAACAAAGCCATAAGCCCTTAATCATATGATTCTGACTTAGTCCATTTATTACAGAAGTTCAACTTCCTTAAACTAGGGTCCACACACACCCAATAGCTTACTGTTCATACAGAACAGCTACTGTCTGCGCAGAACCCAGGATATCCGGATATCATGAAGAACATATCCGGATATGTCATATCCGGATATCACACTGGACATATCCGGATATGTCATATCCGGATACCCAGATCCCATATCCGGATATCAATATCCGGATACCATATCCGGATACTGATATCCGGATATCTGTTCGACGAATATCCGGATATCTCACGACAGAATGCAGTTTCTGCATTTCGTGAATATCCATCCCAAAGGTCCAACTTTTAACACATGTACACGTTAAAGCATGCATCTTTAGTTCATTTTAGGTTCATATACCTTATACCCTCTTGTTTACTCATTAAACATGGTCAAGACATCAACTTTAAGCATTATAAACCCATGATCATAGTGAGGTAACTTACCAAAGTTCAAAACAGAGGCAAGGTGTGCTCTTGGAGCTCTCCCAAGGTTCCTCACACTCAGCCTAAGTAGGAGCACGAAAATGGCACACCAAAGTGGGTTCTTGCACCACAAGGTGGCACTTTGAAGCTCACAATGACTACCACAAGGTAGCCATCACTAAAGCTTCAAGTTCAGCTCACTAACCTCACACACACAGCCTTCTCAACTCAGAAAAGGTTGCACCACCCTCACCCAAGACACACTCTAGTTGCTTGGAAGGAGGAATGGTGAAGAAAAAAGAAGAAGAAGAAGAAGAAGAAGAAGAAGAAGAAGAAGAAGAAGAAGAAGAAGAAGGAAACACCAAGAATGGAGGTGCAAGGGGCTGCCTCAAAGCTGCAGGGAAAAACTCACATAGGAAAATAGTGGCTGCCTAGGGTTGTGTGCTAAGTGGGTCTATTTATAGGCCCAAGCACTAACCGCGCAGTATTAGCCTTAATCGCAAAGTAAAAGATATTGATCCCAAACTTCGGATTCTAGACATACGCATTTTTCTAAGATTTGTCATATTTTTATTTTATTTTTCGGAGCACCTTTCCGGTACGCGCTTTTCCATAGCCAGTATCAGTTCTGGCATCAGATTACGTCATTTTGACTTGAAACTTGTTTTACAAGTCCTACATAATATTCTAGTAATTATCATGTATTCTTTATAATTTTCCGGGATACTTTTTCGGTACGGATTTATACCGAGTAGCAGAACCGGTATCTGCGCTTTTCTTCCGAAAAGCGACTTTCAGCATTTTTACTCACTCAATATAATTATCTAAGCCCATTAACAATTATTAGGGTCAATTATGGAATTATTTCCTAATTATCATAATTAATTCACTAATTACCTTAATTAGCGGTGCGGGTTCTTACATTCACCCCACCTTTTTAAGGATTTTGTCCTCAAAATCAGAAACATACCTGTCTCGAAAGTCGGGATACTGTCGGAGAAGCTCATCCTCTCGCTCCCACGTGCACTCCTCAGGAGTTCTTCCTGACCATTGCACTTTGACCATCGGAATGATCTTGCTCCTTAACTGCTTCTCGCCACGATCGAGAATCTTGAGTGGTCCGACGGGAGTCTTTAGGTTCTCCCGAACCTCCACATCATCCGGCTGCACCACGTGCGAAGGATCTGCTATGTACTTTCGAAGCTGAGACACGTGAAACACGTCGTGGATGTTGGCTAGGTTCGGAGGTAAGGCGAGTCGATAGGCAACTGGTCCTACTCTACCAAGGATCTGGTAGGGCCCTATGAATCGCGGGCTCAACTTCCTTACGCCGAGTGCCCGTCCAACACCGGTGACAGGTGAAAGTTTCACAAACACGTGCTCACCCTCACTGAACTCCAGTGGTCGATGCTTGACATCGTAGTAGCTCTTCTGACGATTCTGCGCCTGCTTCAACTTTTCCCTGATCATCTGGATCTGTAGGGTAGTATCTTGGACAAAGTCCAAGCCGAATAGCTCTTTATCTCCAACCTCAGACCAGCAGGTAGGAGTCCGACACCTTCTACCGTACAGCGCCTCGTAGGGTGCCATGCCCAGACTAGCATGAAAACTGTTGTTGTATGAAAATTCAACCAACGGAAGGTACCTATCCCATGCAGAACCCTGCTCCAACGTGCAAGCTCTCAACATGTCCTCCAATGTCTGGATGGTCCGCTCAGTCTGTCCGTCAGTCTGAGGGTGATAGGCGGTACTCAATCTCAACTGCGTACCAAAAGCCTCCTGCAGCGCCTCCCAGAACCGAGATGTGAACTTCGGGTCCCTATCACTGATGATACTCTCGGGCACCCCGTGAAGCCTCACAATCTCGCGGACATATAGCTTGGCCAACTGCTCGGTAGTGAAGCTCACTTTCACTGGAAGAAAATGGGCAGACTTGGTCAATCTGTCCACAATGACCCAGATAGAGTCACAACCAGCCTGAGTTTTAGGCAATCCCACCACGAAGTCCATGGAAATACTCTCCCACTTCCACTGTGGAATCTCCAGAGGTTGAAGTTTACCAGACGGTTTCTGGTGCTCGATCTTTACTTTCTGGCAAATCAGACACTTGGACACGTAGACCGCTATGTCCTTCTTCATGCCCGGCCACCAAAAATTCCTTTTTAAGTCCTGGTACATTTTTGTGGCACCAGGGTGGATAGTGAACCGGCCCTTATGAGCCTCTGTCATAACCTCTTCGGTCAAAGGCCCTCGAGGAATAACAATCCTCTTCTGAAACAGCAGCAATCCGTCATTGTTCCAAGACACACCGTCCTGGTTCTTCACATAATCGAGGCACTCTCTTTGCACTTGCGCCTCTTTGATCTTTTCCATCAGCTCATTAATCACCTCTGCTGTCTCCATCTCAAGCAGTGCACCCCCAAACAAGGAGTTCACTCTCAAGTCTCTGAACTTCTCGATCAACTCGTAGTCGTTCATCATTAAACTGGATAAGCTCACGGATTTCCGACTCAAAGCATCGGCTACCACATTGGCCTTGCCAGGGTGATACCTCAACTCAAAGTCGTAGTCCTTCAAGAACTCCATCCATCTTCGCTGTCTCATGTTCAACTCCTTCTGGTCAAACAGGTACTTCAGGCTCTTGTGATCACTGAATACAGCAAACTTCATGCCGAACAGGTAATGCCTCCAAATCTTGAAAGCAAAAACAATGGCTGCCAACTCCAAGTCGTGAGTCGGGTAGTTCTCCTCATGAGGTTTCAACTGTCTTGAAGCGTAAGCAACCGCTTTCCCTTTCTGCATCAGCACACAGCCAAGTCCTTTACCAGAGGCATCGCAGTATAACTCGAATTGCTCCGCAGGATCAGGAAGAACTAACACTGGAGCAGTAGTCAGTCTCTCCTTCAACTCCTGGAAACACTCCTCACACTCATGTGTCCACACGAATGGAGTCTCCTTCCGGGTAAGGCGAGTCATCGGTAGCACCATCTTGGAGAATCCTTCTATGAACCTCCGATAGTAACCTGCCAAACCCAGGAAGCTTCTTACTTCTGTAACCGTCTTGGGCCTCTCCCAATCCATCACGGCCTCAATCTTGTTAGGATCAACTGCAACTCCATTAGCAGAAATCACATGACCCAGAAATTTCACCGCCTTGAGCCAAAACTCGCATTTTGACGGCTTAGCATAAAGCTTTTTCTCTTTTAGCACTTGCAACACAATCTTCAAGTGCTCAGTATGCTCCTCCTCCGTCTTGGAGTAAATCAAGATGTCGTCAATGAAGACGATCACAAACTGATCCAGGTACGGCTGGAAAATTCTGTTCATGTAGTCCATAAACACTGCGGGTGCATTGGTGAGTCCAAACGGGATCACCAAGTACTCGTAGTGCCCGTACCTCGAGCGAAACGCTGTCTTTGGGACATCCTCCGGCTTTACCCGTATCTGATGATAACCGGACCGGAGATCAATCTTGGAATACACACAAGCACCCCTGAGCTGATCCAGCAAATCATCAATGCGTGGAAGAGGATACTTGTTCTTGATTGTCACCTTGTTCAACTGTCTGTAGTCGGTGCACAACCGCATGGTCCCATCTTTCTTTTTAACAAAAATGACCGGTGCTCCCCAGGGAGACACACTCGGCCGAATAAAATCTTTTGCTGAAAGCTCCTCGATATGCTTCTTCAGCTCCGCCAACTCTGGTGGCGACATCCGGTATGGAGCCAACGATATAGGCCCCACACCAGGCAATAAGTCGATGGAGAACTCTATCTCCCTCTGTGGTGGAAACTCAGGAATCTCCTCAGGAAACACCTCGAGGAATTCCTTCACCACAGGAATGCCAGTGAGATCCTCCTGTGTCCCACTCACCAAACCTCCCAACATGACATAGCCAAAAGCCCCTGCTCTCAAGGCCCTCCTCGCCTGCAGGACTGAAATGAACGGTGAGGAACTGGCTGTGGACCCACCCGGAGACATCACCACCTTCTTGGCACAACAATCAATCATTGCACAGTTTCTGGACAACCAATCCATGCCCAAAATAATCTGAAGGTTGGCCATCGGTAATCCTATCAGATCTACCGAGAAGTCACGGCCATCCCACTGAAACGCTACATCGCGATGAACAGTGGAGGTCAAACATTTTTCTCCGGTGGCGGTGGTAACCCGCATCGGTGGAGAAAGCACATCACTGGGCAACTCAAGCCCCACAGCAATAGGGGTAGCAACAAAAGAGTGCGTTGCCCCGGAATCAAACAAAACATCAATAGTTGATCCACCAATGGTAACAGTACCTCTGACCAGGTTCGGAGCTCGGTCCGACTGCTGACGATCCAACGTGTACACACGTCCAGTAGTAGGTGGCACTGCTGGTGCCCCGGTAGGAACCATCTGCAATGGCACAGCCTGCACTGCAGCAACTCTCGCCGTCGGGCAATCTCTGGAATAGTGGCCCTCCTTGCCACACTGGAAGCATATCAGCTGCCCGGTAGAGCACGGCCCGAAATGTGACTTCCCGCATCCAGAACATCTGGGAGCAGGAGGTCTAGCGGCGTTCCCCTGTGTAGCAGTCTTTCTGAACTGGTTTGGCGCTTGCTTAGCCGCCATCTGCTTGCCCTTGCTCTTGTTTGTAAAATTTTTGTTCTTCCAGGGAGTGGAACCGCCGGTACCCTGTGGTACCTCCATCTTGGCCTTCTTGGCCTTACTCGTGCTGTAGAAGTCCTCAATATCACGACACTGCTGGACGAGTGTCCCAAAATCTCTGGATGCAGACCCAGCTAAGTAACCAGCAATATCCTCATTAAGTCCCCTGCGGAACTTAGCAGCCAAAAATGTGGGAGTAGGCCTCGCCATCCTGAAGTGTGAAAACTTCACCAGCTCATTAAACTTGGCCAGGTACTCGTCCACAGACAACGAGCCCTGAACCAATCGGTCGAACTCCCCCTGTTTCCTCTCCTGTGAGTCATAAGGGAAGTACTGACCCAAGAAGCTTTCCTCAAAGAAAGGCCACGTCATCACATGACCCTGCATCTCGTAGACCTGAGATAGGTTGGTCCGCCACTCATGGGCCTCGCCCTCTAGCATGTACGTGGCGAACAGCAGCTTCTGCGGATCCGTGCACTGCATGATCCGGAAAATCTTGTCCAGCGCCTGTAGCCATCTGGCAGCAGCAATGGGATCATACGATCCGTCGAAGGTAGGTGGCTTATGCTTGCGGAAAGCATTCAGCCGGCGATCGATCTCGTCACGATCCTCAGCAAGAACGGGGATAGTCTGCATAGCCCCCGTCAAGTGACTACCCTCACCCATCTGGCTCTGGGTGTCCTCCTGTTGACTAGGCGGAGGTGGAGGCGGTGGCGGCGGTGGAGGTGGTGGAGGACCCTGGCCCGCAGCAGGACCAGCCCTCAACTCCTCCAACATGACCCTCATCATCGTCATGTTGGCCATCCGGTTCTCCTCCAGAACCTCTGCCGTGGTTTGCCGGTTCGCATCTCGAATTGCGTCCAGCATCGCCCGGTTTGCCAGCCTTGTGGCTTCCTGGTCGGCTAGTCGGGCCGCCTGCATCTCAGCCAATGCAGCCAGGATAGGATCCGATTGATCCTCGCTCGTACTCGTGTTCCTCCTTGGTGGCACCATGACTCTGCACAAGTTACACAAAGAATGAGTTGATCAGGCCCACGCCATGTGGTCACATATGCATTATCATTACACACACCAGTCAGAGAGAACACAAAGTAGACACGCAACGACTCATCCTAAGTTATTGCAATACATACAGGCTTTTCCCTAGAAAGTGCTCTGATACCATAAAATGTAACAGCCCGTGTTAACCCGGTCTGTTAACACACTATCGTATTAAGCCACGCTTAATTAAAATGCGGAATAACTTTTTCTTTAATTCAATTATGACGTCATTAACTTAACCAACTTGATTACTTAATCATTTTCATAAAAATACTGCCTGTATGTAAATTGCAAGACAACTAACTGAATACCTCGTACATAAATATAATGTGTGTATCTAGAACCGCAGGACTACACATGCAGCCTGGGTCAAAATCCTGATACATTAATTACAACATTAAAGTAAAAGGACAATAACACAAACATGTGGCATGGACAAACCCCATGCTCACCAAATAAGGCAACAATGCCCAACAAATAGTCTCAACATAATCAACATAATAAAAGCGGAAAACATAACAGCAAATCCAGCAAGACAGCATATCAGAATATCAGCTCAACTCTGGCCTCCTGCCACCTGAGCCCTCAACATTACCTGATCCTGAAATAAGCGTCCCCAAACGTGGGGTGAGATCTCTAACAAGAAATCTCAGTAAGACAAGGGGTCCTCAAGGAGTCTCCACCCCAAGCTCACTTACATGTGTAATATAAGTTCTAAAAACAGTATTTACAATATAAGTTCCAAAACTATGCGATGCAGCAATTAATCATGTCATGTGTGCATATCAAATCTACTGGCCAGAGAAATGTAGGAATACGTCTATGCCTACATGAGTACATGGATACTACCTGCACCTCACCCACATGCTTCTCCATCTTGTATGTACTACATACTCAGGATTGCCGTCTAGGTGGACACCACATGCATATCATAATGCTCATTACATATAAACAGCTCAACAGCATTTCCAAAATAATCAAAGCATGTAACACAGCATGCATAAACCCATCCCCATGGGACATGGTGGAACATCAAAATGGCTAAACCGAGGACACGAAAGCTTACCTTGCAAGCTAGCTATCCAAGCCAAGAGTCCAACCACTCACAAGTCCACAAACAGCAGTATCACAATCTGATATGGACCATTTAACAAGTCAATATAAATGCACAACATGCATACAACTTAAAGACTACGCCTTTCCTTTACGTTTTACGTCTTAAGGCTTCCAACAAAGCCATAAGCCCTTAATCATATGATTCTGACTTAGTCCATTTATTACAGAAGTTCAACTTCCTTAAACTAGGGTCCACACACACCCAATAGCTTACTGTTCATACAGAACAGCTACTGTCTGCGCAGAACCCAGGATATCCGGATATCATGAAGAACATATCCGGATATGTCATATCCGGATATCACACTGGACATATCCGGATATGTCATATCCGGATACCCAGATCCCATATCCGGATATCAATATCCGGATACCATATCCGGATACTGATATCCGGATATCTGTTCGACGAATATCCGGATATCTCACGACAGAATGCAGTTTCTGCATTTCGTGAATATCCATCCCAAAGGTCCAACTTTTAACACATGTACACGTTAAAGCATGCATCTTTAGTTCATTTTAGGTTCATATACCTTATACCCTCTTGTTTACTCATTAAACATGGTCAAGACATCAACTTTAAGCATTATAAACCCATGATCATAGTGAGGTAACTTACCAAAGTTCAAAACAGAGGCAAGGTGTGCTCTTGGAGCTCTCCCAAGGTTCCTCACACTCAGCCTAAGTAGGAGCACGAAAATGGCACACCAAAGTGGGTTCTTGCACCACAAGGTGGCACTTTGAAGCTCACAATGACTACCACAAGGTAGCCATCACTAAAGCTTCAAGTTCAGCTCACTAACCTCACACACACAGCCTTCTCAACTCAGAAAAGGTTGCACCACCCTCACCCAAGACACACTCTAGTTGCTTGGAAGGAGGAATGGTGAAGAAAAAAGAAGAAGAAGAAGAAGAAGAAGAAGAAGAAGAAGAAGAAGAAGAAGAAGAAGGAAACACCAAGAATGGAGGTGCAAGGGGGCTGCCTCAAAGCTGCAGGGAAAAACTCACGTAGGAAAATAGTGGCTGCCTAGGGTTGTGTGCTAAGTGGGTCTATTTATAGGCCCAAGCACTAACCGCGCAGTATTAGCCTTAATCGCAAAGTAAAAGATATTGATCCCAAACTTCGGATTCTAGACATACGCATTTTTCTAAGATTTGTCATATTTTTATTTTATTTTTCGGAGCACCTTTCCGGTACGCGCTTTTCCATAGCCAGTATCAGTTCTGGCATCAGATTACGTCATTTTGACTTGAAACTTGTTTTACAAGTCCTACATAATATTCTAGTAATTATCATGTATTCTTTATAATTTTCCGGGATACTTTTTCGGTACGGATTTATACCGAGTAGCAGAACCGGTATCTGCGCTTTTCTTCCGAAAAGCGACTTTCAGCATTTTTACTCACTCAATATAATTATCTAAGCCCATTAACAATTATTAGGGTCAATTATGGAATTATTTCCTAATTATCATAATTAATTCACTAATTACCTTAATTAGCGGTGCGGGTTCTTACAGGCCCCACTCCTTTCTCTCTCAATAGGAAATCTCTAACTTCTCATGCAATATAAGAAGTTGCAAGGCTATAAACAAAATAAAGGAAGACCATTGCTAAGAGCGGAGGAGAAAATCAAATGATGGTAGCTTAGTTGGAGCATGAGAGCTGAGCAGATGGGAATGAGAGCATGTGTTCATTCCTCTCCAGTATCATATTTGAAAAAATTTATAGTTTTAATCTGAACCGGATCCGAATATAATTGCCTCATACATAGAATATTTGTGGTTTATAAATAAAAAAAGACGGAGGAGAAAGAAAGAAGATAAACTTTAACTAATTCCTATTGCATTTACGGAACCAAGGTGCTGCTTTAGTCAAAGTCCAAAATTTCTGCTCTTTAGCACCATATATAGGAAGGGATAATTTTATTAATAGGTTAAGTATTAAATTATAATAATGAATTGAATTTAACATTATATTTAATAAATTTATAAATCTTTTCATTTATACGTCCTCACTTAACTTTCTCGGAATCAAACTGTACTCTTTCACTGATCAGTGTAAATTTTTAACATGAAATGCTTCTATAATAAACTAATTAAATAGGACAAAAGAGATGACGAGTGTCATGACGACATAGGTTGTGGCCTTTAATTATAAAAGACCAAACCTTGGCTCTAGTTTTAGCACAACAACAATCCAATAACCAAAAATGTCTTCCAAATACACACTAGTGTTGCTACTTGCATTGCTGTTCGCTGCAATCTCATTTGCTAAAGAACAACACCACAAAGAACACCACAAGCATCCACATGCACCTCCACCACATAAGCCTCCTACAGAGCAAGAGAAGAAATACGCAGAACCCAAGGGTGGGTGGAAGCCACCATATGGACCTGGACACCCTCCGGGGGTGGAGGAGGAGAAGGTGAAAGAAGACAATTATCCTAACAAGCCTCCCCATAAGCCTCCACAGAAGCCTCCCACTGCCAACTGAGTGCTAAGCTAGGTTATTGTAATGCATTGAGGCTTTAAGCAATAAGCATATATATTATATATATATATGCACAAATAAAGAAGGCCATAGTTGCTATTCATGTAATCGTTTCGTGAAAGTCTTTTTGTTCATTCTTAATTAGCCTGTCACTTTTATTCTATGCATGTTTTGATTTGCTTCAACCATGTTTTTAGTTGGTTATGTAATGGATATGAACTTCATGCTTGTACTTGTTAACGATAGTTGCTGGTATTCTACCACACGCGACTCGAATAATAAATAAACTCGAACTCATTATTTAATAGTCTATAAAATGTTAGGGTTTGAACTTTGAAGTAAAAAAAAAAAACCACTTATGTGGAGAAATAAATTCAAAGCCTAAACAAGAATTAGTTTTACAATAAAAAAAGCATGAAAAACCTAGTAAGATCTAGGACGAGAACAAAATAGTATAAATAAAACAAAAATTATTATTTATTTTAGCAGGAAATAATATAAGTACTTAGTCAAAAGATTTGTTAGAGAATAATATAAACCATTAAAAAGGTCTTCTCACCCAACACCTTATATGGTATCAGAGTCTTATACTTATTGATGAATTTGTGACTTATACTTATTGTTTTACCTTATATTTATTTAAGTTCACAAGTGGGGGTCATGATTTTGTAGTCAAAGAAACTCTGATACCATATAAAGAACCACCTCAACCCAAAATCTTAAGGTGTTGGGTGAAGATCTTTTTAATGGTTTATATTATCCTCTAACAAGATTTGGCATATTGTTTTTTGGGAGGTAAGATTTTAGGGGTTTCTTATGTTAAAATTTTACATGATCACCCGATGCGAAATTTTTGTATTTATTCCTCTTTACATCAGTTAAATAAGTGAGATTCAATTATCATTAATGAAGTGAGAAATAGACACAATAATTTCACCTAATCAAATCGTATAAAATTCTAACATGAGATGATCCATTCTCAAAATTGTGAGCTTGTGACATCGCTGCACGAGGAATTTATACTAACCGACTGATCTTGGGAGCAATTATTATTTGGGTAAAGTGTGTGTCATTTTTAAAGGATGTAAGGTTGTGTCATTTTAAGAGAGAGAAAGAGATAGATAAAAGAGGAGAGAGAGTTGACAAAAAAAAAATAAAGATGTGGATCCCACCTCTATGTGAGAGTGAACGGATATAAGTTGTGTCATTTATAATGATAAACATTTTTCCCCGTTATTTTGGCCAAGTGGATCATAATAACCTGAAGAGCAACCAAGAGTTGATTAAAGAAATAAAGCACTGAATCTAGAACATGCAAGAATTGGATGCGGC
This sequence comes from Gastrolobium villosum, assembly GCA_032173675.1. NCBI lineage: Eukaryota > Viridiplantae > Streptophyta > Magnoliopsida > Fabales > Fabaceae > Gastrolobium > Gastrolobium villosum. The sequence continues at coordinate 30,925 of JAVKPL010013717.1, read as the reverse complement.
AAGTAAGGTATTAATTTTTAAGGGCTAATCTATCAGATATAGATGTTAATTATTGAAATTTTTGACAGATCTATTTGCCGAAAAGTTCAAGTTTTTTTTTATTAAAAAAATTATGGGAATTAAGGTGCAATCATAATAGTCAGCAGAAAGGGTGAAATAAAATAAACATTAAAGTTGAAATTGTAAACTTGTGAACTCAGAAAAAAAAAATTCATGAGAAAATAAAATGCAACCAAATTGGTTCAAGAATGAGAAATAAAAAAAAAAAAACAAAAATCAATATGAGAAATAAATAAGGTTAGGCTTACAGATGATAAGAAACATTTTGTTTCGTTAGATTAGTGGGCCGAAAATCTGGGTTTGGAAATGGATTTGGGTATTTGTCGTATCTTACTATCCTAAAACAAAATGATTCAAGAAATTTTGAATAAAACAGAAAGAAAAAAATAATTTAAAAATTAAAGTAAAAAAAATGAAGATGTAAAAGAAAAAAAAATGAGAGTAAGGTTAAAAATAAGGGTTTTATAAGAGTTATGTTGTAGGAAAAATGATTGTGTTATGTTATAGAGATTCGTTTTGCGTGCCGGAATTTTTTTTTTTTCTGCGGGCCCCACAAAATGTTGTGTTTGTAGGAAGTTTTTTGTGGTCATGTTAAATGATAGATGATAAACCCTAAAAATAATGCCATAAAATTTCCTGTAAGTTTAATGTTCTTTTTACCATTTTTTACATTTATGATGTCGTTGTCCAATACCCTTTTGTAGTAAATACCCTTTTGGATTTTTAACAAAAAGTCTCCACTTTTATTCCTTAAAAAAAAAAAAAAATTAGTCTCTGAAGTCCCTAAAAAATTCAAAATGGATCCATTTAGTTAAAATCGTAGTCTCTCACAAATTCAAAAAAGTCCACATTAGTCCATCAAAAAGACTAAAATAGGTCCACTTTGAATTTCATAAGGACCGAAAACTAATTTTTTTATAAGGGACTAAATGGGGACCGTATTTTTTGTTAGGGACCCAAAATGATATTCTCTTAAATTTATTATTTGTATAATCCACAATAATTTTTTTAATAGTAACGAAACTTTTTTTTTGTTGAATTAATTTTGGCAAAATCTAAGTTCACGTAATGATTTATGCGTTTGCATTCTATCATTTAACTTGATCACAAAATATTTCCTACGCACACAACATTTTGTGAGACCCGCATGTTTTAAAAAAAAAACTATGGCACGAAAAATAAATCTCTATAACATAACACAATCATTTTTTCTACAACATAACTCTTACAAAACCCATGATTTATTTTGACAAGTCTATGGTTTATATTTGTTTTCAAGTATCGTGCGCATCATAAGAATTTCTGTATAGTTGTTTTATCTTAAATTCTCGTAATGTGAATTTATTTAAAAAATATTTTCTCCCAACTTCTTTTTTTTTTTTTTGAATAAAATTTTCTCCCAACTTCTGATCATCACAATTAGGTTCATAATTGTTCAATAGATTCAATATGAAATTGTAAATTTGTGCAACGATATGCAACGCTGATTATATGTTTATCACCCTTTACTTTCGTATGCTTTGCAGGAATATACTGTATGCATATGATTTTGCTATCTTAGATTTGTGCAATTATAAATTTATTTTCGTTGAAATGAGATAATATTTGCTGAGTTGTACGGTAGTTGGAATTTTAATCATTGATTACACAATTACATAATCATAGAAAACTTGTATTAAATAGATTAATTTTCTTATTTGCAGTTGATTGACATAATTATAGGAGTTTTGTATTAAATAGAAATAGTAATGGGTTATTTCATTTCCTTATTTCATTTATGTATATAATTATCTCATTAGAGGAAGAATAAACATGTAAAAATATTCATAATATGGCACCATTATTTTGACATGGTATTAGAGCTTAAGTGACTACAATGTCACAAGTTCGATCCTCACTGCCCCACTTTAAAGTGGAATTAAAAAAAAAAGCAGAAAAGATAAACAAAAAATTGGACCCGTGCAATATCCACGCTTCTAGCCCAAAAGTCTCTTACGTGAGGGGATGTGTTATAAATCATTAAAAAGACCCTAACCAAAAACCTTAAGGTTTTTGGTTGAAATGGTTCTTTATATTATTTTAAATATTTTAAAAAATTCCAATGTTTAATATTTGTTAGCGCACAAGTGTTTTTTTAACAATAACATGACTTTGAATTCTTCATTCCACTAAAAATATTTAACAGTGGGAGTCATCCTCATCAATAAAGCACGGACTAGTAAATTTTTTGGAATTGTGTGTGTCGGACACATGTTCGACATAGACATGCTCTCCGACACGCGGTCAATATTTTGGGACTCGTAGTCAACTCTTCGACACACTCGGACACGTTTTTCCGACATGCAGTCTGTCAGCTTTTTCCGACACGTGATCAACGCTCGGACACATTTTTTTTATTCTTAATTTTATTTTATTAACTAAAAATAAAAAAAAAATCATTTATAAATCAATTTTTTCTGTTATAAAATTTGACATGAAAAATTAACAAGAAACTATTTTTTTTTTATATTTATGTTATGAAATTTGAATATTTCATTAGTTACATGCAGTGTTATAAAACCCGGACCGACCCGGCCGGGTCGACCCGGGAACCGGTAAACCGGTCATATAACCGGTCCGGTTCAAGTAACGGACCAATTATCAGAACTGGTTCGACCTAGACTGACCCGGCCGGTTTTCATGAAAATTGGTGACCAGGCTCGGTCCCAAAAAAAAATTTAATTTTTTTCAAAAAAAAATCCATAATGGATATATTTAAATATTTTTTTTGCTTATTAACTTACATAAGTTATGTACCTACAACACTAATATTATCTCAATTATGCACCATGCAGAAAATTTTGATTTGATTTATAGTTAAAGAAGTCATTTTCTTAATCTAAAGTCTCGTATCATGATCATTATATTTTTGTTTGATCTTTTATTGTATAATAATATTTGATTTATATTTTTTATATTAAAATATTTTAAAGTTTTATCTTTTTTTATAGATATTTAAGTATGTTTATAATTTTTTAATATAAATTATAAAATTGCATATAATTACCGGGTCATGAGGTTGAACCAGTGACCCACTGGTTGAACCAGTGACCCACTGGTTGAACCAGTGACCCAGTACCTCGACCGGGTCAATGAGCGGGTCGGTTTTAATAACATTGGTTACATGACTTATTATGGACTGTTATATGTATTAAATATAAATTATATTATATATATTAAAAATATTATTTAATATCAAAACGTGTCCCAACGTGTCAAAATATGTCATTTTTTAGAATTAACGTATCAGCGTGTCGTGTCGTGTCGTGTCCTGTGTCAGTATCCGTGCATCATAGATCCTCATCATGTCAGAATTGAATTTTTACAATGTTATTTATTTATTTCATTTGCAAAAAATATTTTTCTCGTTTGATTTATTTTAATTTTAATGGTAAATTAAATATTTTTTCAGCTTAGTAATAGTTTATACAATTAATTTAAAATTAGCATTTTTCTTAATAAATATTGAGGACAAAAAGCCAACAAGGAAAAAAAGATAGATAAGAAGTTTGCTACATTAAAAGAACCCCTACCATTACAACAAAAGAGGTATCGGTTCATAGGTCATTTCACGAAAGTTTAAACAGCCTCCAAATGCGCGTTTCGACTGTTAACTAACCATCGTAGTTACTATCGTCGAGAGGCAATTCAACGATGGTTTCTCTAAACCGTTGGAATAATCGTCGACTGGGAAATCAACGACGGTTTGTAAGGTGGTCATCGTCGCCATAGCATATCCTTTAAAGAAATTTATGAATATTCAAAGACGGTTCACAAACGATCGTGGGATTCAAATTGACGTCATTTGTACAACCGTCGTGGAATAAGAATTACAAGGCGGTTAGGTAACTGTCGTGTTATAAAAATTCAAAGGTGGTTAGGTAACAATCGTGGAATAATAATTACAAGGCGGTTACTTAACAATCGTGGAATAAGAATTCAAAGGCGGTTAGAAAACAATCATCGAATAACAATTCCAAGACGGTTAGATAACAGTCGTGGAATAAGAATTTCAAGGCTGTTTGGTAACAGTCGTGGAATAACAATTCAAAGGCATTTCTCAAATATCGAAACATAGGAGAAGACAACAGGCATAATTCAAAGGAATGGAAAATCAAATATAAACTAATTAATTTTGTTTAGGGTGTGTCGGGTTAATTTTATCGGGAAAAAAAAAAAGCCCATCCAAAACAAGCTATATAAATAAAGAAAAGTGTTGAACGAAATAACTGGGTTATTATTATTATTTTTGAATAAGTGTGAATACCTTGGGGCATTTTAGTTATTTTATTTCGGCAAAAATGAAAAAAAATAAATTATTGGAAAATTTCAAAAAAATGATTGAAAGAAAAAAAATCCAAGGCCCAATAATTTTTTTGTCTTAACCCAAAGCCTCATTTATATATATTTTTTTGGTGAAAAGCCTCATTTATATTTTATTTGAGCACTACGTGAGAATTAACCTCATCAAGCATTAACTTTTTATATTTTTTATTTCAAAAAAGAGTAAACTAAATATTTTTGGGTTGTTATTAATTTGTATAACTAATTTATGATAACATCATAAGATGGGCGTATTAGGGATGTTCTGAGATTTAGGGCCCGTTTGGTGCACCTGATAAGGAGGATAGGATAGGATAAATTATCCTATCCTACCTTTATCATTTGTTTGGTATGCCAAACGGATAGGATATAATTATCAGGTTGATTTTTTTTATCCTGCCCAAAGAGTAATTACTTATCCCAAGGGGGGGCTTGGGTTAGGAAGGAGTAGGATAGGATAAGAAAATTTTAATTTTAATTTTTCCTAAAACATCCCTGCAAGAGACCAAGGCTTCTCCTCTACCGTCATTCACAAGTGGTGCATTCAGAATTCGAAGGGCTGCATTCAGAAATGAGGTATGTAGCTCAAACCCTTTTGCATTCTTTGCTCACCGTTTTGATTATTTTGCTCGTTTCTCCTCTCTTTCCCGTGCTTCATTCTGATTCAAGTGAAACCCATTTTTGGATTTTTGTAAATTTCAAAGGGCTGCATTCAGAAACGAGGTATGTAGCTCAAACCCTTTTGCATTCTTTGCTCACCTTTTTGATTATTTTGCTCGATTCTCCTCTCTTTTTCCCGTGCTTCATTCTGATTCAAGCGAAACCCATTTTCGGATTTTTGTAAATTTCACATTTTTCTTCGGGTTATGAAAATCTATTGTTGAGGGTATTTTTGTCTATTTAAAGCATATCCTGACGCAATCTGATTCACACCAAACAACGGATAGGATACTATTGTCCTATCAGATAGCTTATCTAGTGCACATCAAACACAGGATAGGATATGAGTTTATCATGCCCATATCATATCCTACCCTTATCCAATCCTCTTATCCTATCCGTCCTTATCCTATCTTGTCCACCAAACGAGCCCTTAGTGTTCACCTGACTCCTAACCTATGTCTTATTTCAAATACCATTTTTTAAGTGGGTTTTTTTGGATCATTTTCCCTTCCTAATCAAACATTGGTGGCAATTACAATTTTCTTAACAAATTTCTTTACCTGGTCGCAACTTTGGTCGTGACACTTGGTGGATAGTTAAAAAGTCAAGCTTGTAAGTTGGGCTTTTTAAGAACCAATTTTTCACTAAGTGGCTTTGAAAAATTGGTGTGTGGTTAAAAGAAATAAAATAAATCTTCCTAAGACTGCGTTATTGGGCAAAAGTCTCTATTAAAGTGGTCATATTGGGCTTGAGTTATTTTCTTTTCTCTCTTTCCATTTTTATTGGGCTTGCATTGTATATTCAACAAGATTAGATGTTGAGTTTTGAATTGGATATCACTTCATTGCAGTATCTCTTTATGGAAAATTTATTTCTTGATTCCTTTTTTTCCTTTTTATTCTCCCTGTCTCTCTCTTCTCTCCTCTTTCTCTCTTTACTTTTTTCTCTCTTGTGGGACAAAGGGCCGGGAGCTCTAAATTTTCTATCCTCTTTATGGGGATGCAAACCTTTAACATCATCATTAGCATATCTTAATGGTAATAATTAAAATATAAACATAAAACATCAAAGTCCGTAATCCGTATGATATTATAAGAATGATGTTATACTCGTTTTTACTTTACACTGTATACAACTTTAAATAGCAAAGCTTTTCAATTAGATATAAATATTTTCGAATTTGATCATTGATCAATTATTGAAAAATATAAAACACTTTGTTATTTGAGAAGAGATATTCTTGCTACCAAAATCTTCTACTACCATCTCACTACCTATCTAATTACCATTGGATCAATATTTTCTTTTTTTTCAAAGACTTTTTAGCATTCTCTCTCTTTGATTTAGTAGTAGAAAATTTTAGTAGTTAGAATATCCTTCCTCTTGTTATTTTAGTAAAATCTTTTCAAAGAATCTTTATGCATTTATCATTTCTAATTGAACTCCGTGGCGTATTTGTAAGTTTCATGGTACGATTTACTCATGCCCTTATTGGCTTCACTTCAAGTACAAAATCCTTCGTAGGTTTTGGTATCGGAGAAAAAAAATTACCTGAAAAACTCAATTACCAGAAATATAATGGGAAAGTGAATTTGGTAAAAAAGTTAAAAAAAATTATTTAATAGGACAAAATATTACCGAAAAAATTAATGTAAGTTAAACAAAATTTCATCCACCAAGAAAAAAAAAGAAACAAAATTTCATTGCCACTTTTTGGTTTTCCATGCAAAATCATAATGCCACCATCTAGGTGGTATTCTCAAGTGAATAAATTCTTGCAATTTTACATATTACATCAGATTTCTTTTTTGAATATACAATTTCAAATAGAAGATTATTAAAAAAATCGATTATTAATCAAATTAATAAACATAGAACAAAATTGGAATAAAAATTATAATTTTATTACACATATTATAATTTTATTACACATATTATAATTTTATTACACATATTAATATTGTACGTATATTATAATTATATATATATAATCAAATACAATAATAAAAAATGCGAATTCTATGCAAATGAAAAGACCATACAATATTACCAAAAAAAAAAGACCATGCAAATTTTTTATAAACTCCTATCAAACGTAGTCTTTTCTTAATCTCATGTAAATTTTCCTAGGCAAAAAATTAAAACTTCCCTGCCAAAGGAATAAATCTTTGAGAGCATTACACATTAAAGGAGAGAAAAAGAGTTTGGCAGAAAAAAATAAATTTTAACTGATATATTATATTTTTATTGATGAGATGTACTGAATCTTTGGTGCAACAGTAGTACCAAAGATTTATTCCTTCCAAAACTTCCTAACTTCTTCTAGTGTTTGCAAGGCATGTCAGCAGATCCATTAAGAGAAGGAATGCGATACCATTGAACCATTACTCATTTTATATTAAGTTGATACTTAATAATCAAGTCACATATGCCAAATTTAGTAATCAGTTGATAATCATGTCATATATGCTTTGTTAAAGAGTTAGGAACATATTATTCATTTTAACTAATTCAACAAAGTGATTCCAATACGCGGCCAAAATCAACCCGGTTATAAGTCATTTCACAAACAACCACGTATTCTAATTCCACAATTTAATAACGAATTCAACCTGTATCAATTATTTCTATATGATTATTTAATCATATACTATTACATTATTAAAATAATTTAGTTAATTCTTAAATAATATATTATCATAGTCAAACTTTTTTATTAACATAATATCTCATAGTTAAGTAATTAATAGTATATATTATGTAACTCGCAGGGAGAATGGAGAAACTCAAATTAAAATCGAATTAATTAGATTCAACAAGGTTTCGGATATCGAGCAGTATTTCAAAATAAATAAATAATATATACTATTAGGGGTGTAAATGGGTCAGGCCAAGCCAGGCTTTAGCATAAATAGGCTAGGCCTATATAGAATATTTTAAGCCTGGCCCAGCCTCTTAGCCTGCCACGAGCTAACATATTAGCCTAGGCCTGGCCTGTTTTTTAAAGACACAAAGTCTGGCCTGGCCTCTGGCCTGCTTGAAGACATATTAGAGGTGTTCTATATTTAGATCTTTTCATCCTTTTTGTAAAAGTGCAAATTATTAAAATTTATCACATTTAGCGAATTTTAATTGAAACCAATAACAAATTAACAATAGTCTACAAATACTCAAAATAAAAAGCCGGAGTTAGGTGATCAGAGTACTGCCACAAAAATTGAGAAAATAACACTTGAACCCAGTACAATACAACAAACAAAAATAGAGAAACAAAGTTCCCACGATTTAAAAAAGTATATTCAGAGAAACTAAGCTTGAAGGACTTATGGTGTAAGAAGTATATTCAGGGAAGCCAAATAAAAACAATAGAATAAGGGTTTAAAAAAAAAAAAACAGTTGGCAGCGTGGTGTGTCCCTCTAACACCGATCGAAATGAAGGCTGATGAACAATAGCGCAGCTGTCGATGAGTAGCGTGGTCACTTGGTCACTGGTTGGAGGTGGCTCAGATAGCGAACAAAAACGCAGCTTATGTGGACCAAAAGTAGTAAAAAGGAAGAAAAGATCGGCAGTCCCCCAAGTCCCTAAACTCTATTATATAAGATAAGTTTTATTAAAAAATTGTTTAAAAATATAGGCCAGCATGGGCCGGGCTTTACAAAATAATCGTGTGGCCTGATTTTAAAAGAGGCTTTGTAATTAGCCCAAGCATGGCATGTTTTGTTAAATGGGCTAGGCCAGGCCAGGCCAAAGGTAGGCCGGGCCAGAGGCCCCTGACGAGTAGCCTGGCCCATTTACACCCCTATATACTATGTATCCACAAATGATAGATCTAGATGGTAAGAAACTTTAACTTCCTTTCACTAAAACAATAATTGTGGACAGACTTATCCAAAAAATAATAATAATAATTGTGGAGAGACTGTTTTGTTAAGCGGGTGCAGGAGGAGTATGTGGTGGAAGACAACCACCAATGGGTTAAATTAGACCAATCACATTAAGTGGGTCTGACACCATGTCACAACTTAAAATTTTAAGGCATTGGGTTCATAGGTTCGCCCACCTATATTCACTTCACTTAGCCTATTATCAACTAATATGAGGCTCATCACTGTTAGAGAATATACTATAAATCATTAAAAAAGCCATCACTTAATACCTTAAGGTTTTGGGTTAAAGTGGTTCTTTACATGGTACCAAAGCCTCATTGATTAAGTAATCACGGGTTCAATCTTCACCACCCCCAACTTTCTAGTGGAATTAATAAAAAAAAAAAAAAAAAGGTAAACCAAAAATTGGGTCCGTGCAATATTCATGCTTCAAGCCCAAAGGGCTCTTGCTTAGAGAATAATATAAACCATTAAAATGCCCTCACTCAACACCTTAAGATTTTGGGTTAAAGTGGTTATTTACAGTCACACTTGAAAATTCAAATAATATTCTCCTTAAGTGTGAAACCCAACGTTAGTAAGCTCCCCCTCTCTTTGAGTACCCCTGGCTCAAGTACTCAACCCACCTCCTAGCCAAACACCTGGCTAGCTCAAGCACAACCCAGCTATGATACCACTGTTAGGAGGATCCTAGAGGAGCATGTGGTGGGGGACCATCACCAATGGGATAAGTTGGGCCAATCACACCAAGCGAATCTAATACCATGTTACAACCCAAATCTTGGAATCGACCCAATCACACACACACACACACGATCGCAAATTGAAAAAAGAAAAGGAAGAGAAATTGACACAGCAATTTACCCTGTTCTTCCAATGTAGCTACGTTCAGCTTGTCTGTACCATATTTGCATCGCTGACATTATTTATAAGTCAATAAATTTACAAGGGGAATATAAATAGGATTTAGAAACCCTAGTTGGCCTTCCATTGACCTCGTCAACGAGGGTCCTTATCTGAATGCGAAGTATAAGTCGTACCTAACATTCTCTCACTTGGTTAATGCTTCTCATGTTTCTTTAGTCCCAATGCAGCTGTACACTATTCAAACTTCTCTGAATTCACTGCCTTGATAAAAAAAAGTCAACATTGTTCACCTTTGTGTCAACCTTCTCCAACAATTAATACAACCCTGTCTTCAATTTTCTCTCTGATGAAGTGATATTGTATGCTGATGTGCTTGACCGTCGCATGGAAATCTCGGTTCTTAGCCAAGAAAATGGCGCTTTGACTATCACCTTAACGGTCGCTTCTCTTTCTGCAAAGCCAAGATTTTTGCCCAACCTGTGCAACCAGATAACCTCCTTGACAGCATGTGTGAAGACCATGTACTCTGCCTCTGTAGTATAAAAGAATTTATGCTCTTCCTCTTACTCATCCAATTGATAGCTCCACCGAATGAGGAAACAACATATCCACTTGTAGACCTTCTACTATCAATATCACCTCCCAAATCAGAATCCACAAAGCACATCAGCTCTAGTAATGTCTGCCCCCTTGAGCTCTTCACGCCTTCATAGCATAACCCTAGGACAGATGTACCACGAAGATAGCGTAACATACGCTTCACTGCCGTCCAATGCTCCTTTCTTAGCTTGGACATATATATACTAAATACTCTCACTGCTTGAGCAATATCAGGGCGAGTACAATTCATGGCTTATATTAAACTCCCAACTGCACTAGCATGAGGGACTGATGTCGTATTCTCTTCTTCTTCTTCAGTCTTGGGACACTAGTCAACTAATAACTTGGAACTAGTAGACATGGGAGAAAACACTAGTTTGCAATCAATCATTTTGAATTTCTTCAGAACATCTTCTATGTACATTTGTTGACTCAGCTATAACCTTCCTTTATCATGCCCCCTCTTGATCTGTATCCCTAAGATCATATTTGCAGCATCTAGATCTTTCATTTCAAACTTATTCGCCAGCAATCCTTTGACCATGCTAATTATCTTCAAATTATTCCAAACAAGTAGCATGTTGTCAACATATAAAGTTAGAATAACAAATTCACCTTATAACCTTTTCACATAGACACAATGATCAACATCACAATGATCAAAGCCAAACTTCACCACATAGGTGTCAAACTTCAGGTACCATATCCTAGGGGACTGTTTTAGGCTATACAAAGATTTATTTAGCTTGCAGACTAGGTCTTATTTTCCTCTTACAATGAACCCCTATGATTGCTTCAAGAAAATAACCTCCTCCAAATCACCTTGAAAGAACGCAATCTTCAAATCTATTTGCTCCACCTTTAGGTTATATGCAGCTGCTACCAGTTGCTCCTCAGCACTGGTGCTTCAACTCTAGCCTCGGTTTTAGAATCTTCATCTTCTACCGGGTTATATTCAGCAACTTCAGAATCTGAATTCTTTACTCAAACTTGTGAGTTTACTGCATCCTCTTTCAAACCTACATTTAACCCCAGCGTTTGTGATTCTTTAGGAGCTTCCAGAAAAATAAGATTCAGATTAGATTCCCTGAACACAACGTCTATGCCGTAAGTTACACTTTTAGTATTCGGATTCCACAATTTGTACCCCTTGACGCCATCCTTGTACCCAATAAAGATGCGCTTCTCTATTTTACTATCAGACTTGCTTATTTTCTCCTTGGGTATATGTAAATGTGCCTCATAGTTAAACACTCTGACATGAGATACTTATGGCCTCTTCCCAAATAGTGCTTCATATGGAGTCTTCTCCTTCAAGGCCGATGTAGGAGACCTATTCTTCAAATAGCAAGCAGTAGCCACTGCCTCCGCCCAAAACTCAGTTGTCAAGCCTGCACCGCTCAACATACTCCATGTTTTTTCCATTAGAGACTGATTAAACCTCTCTGCCACCCTATTCTGTTGAGGTGAGTAGGCGTAATCTTTTGCTTTGTAACCCCACTGCTTGCACAAAATTGATCAAACTTTTTTGAATAAAACTCTCCTCCATTGTCTGTTCTTAGCACCTTGATTTTTCTGTCAAACTAATTTTCCCCCAAGGCCTTATTGAACACTTCGTCCTTGTTGTGCAAGTCTTATAACCATATAAATTGTAAAAAATCATCAACAAAAGAAATATAATACCTTAATTTTTCATGTGATACTACAAGTGTGGGGTCAAACACATTGTTGTGTATCAGGTCTAGGACCTCATCAACTCTTCCTCCTATGAATTCAAAAGACACCTGATTTTGCTTCCCATGCAGGCAATGCTTGCAAAATTAAAAATCCATAAAGCAGCTCAAAATTTCATTCATCAGTTTCTTTGATGTCAGAGTCTCCAAACATTACCAATATGCCCCAGCCTCATATGCCATAACATTACAGTTTCCTCCTCCGCTTGCTCAGATAAGTAGCTTTCACCACTGAACACTGTGCGACCTAGGAGTTTCCACAGTTTACCATGACGTTCTCCTTTTGCAATAACCATAACTCCCCGAGTCTACTTGCATGAATACTTGTTACTGCTGAAATTGATACCTGCATCTGTCATACTTCCAACGGAGGTCAGATTTCTGGTAAGACCCAGAATATGCATCATGTCCTGCAGATTCTTAATTGTTCTATAATTCATCTTCAGTTTTACCTTCTCACGCCCCACAATATCATGAGCCGTTTCAACTTCCATTTTGACTGTTCTGCCATAATATGATTCATAAGAACAGAACCACTCCTTGTGAAGTGCCATATGAAAGGATGCTCCAGTGTCAATTATCCATTCTTTGCAATCGCTATGACTATCTGCCCGGCATAACCAGATCATGCTTTGCACCTTTCAATCGTCTCTAGTCCATGCATGCAACTCATTCGACTCACCTGCCTCTAATGTTCTGTCACCGGTAGTTTTTGTTGGTACCAATGGCTTCTCATCTTCGATCACATACCACACCTCTTTGTCAACGAACAAAGCCTACATCTTCAGTTTCCAAAACTGGAACCCCTTTCCTTTGAACTTTTCAACCTCGATCCGTGAATGTCTAGTCGACATCCCTTATAGATTAATTTCGCAGTTTTCTCTACGCCAAGAAAAATCCCAAATCGTGAAATCTCAATCCATCACAGGAACCCTGGTCGTAGAACCAAAGCTCTGATACCATTGATAGACGAGTCCAATAAGAGCTCGTGGTGGGAGACCATCACCAATGGACTAAGTTAGGTCAATCACACCAAGTGGGTCTGACACTATATCACAAAACCTTAAAGCATTGGCTTCATGAGTCCATCCATCTATATTCACTTCAATTAGCTCATTATCAACCAATGTAGGACTCATCACACTTGAAAATTTCAACATGCAGAACTTTCTTATCGCCATTCTAATGAGAATTAACTATGGGTTTTATAATTCTCATTTAACATGAGAATTTGAATTTTCCTACACACCCTTCGATTTTCGTGCCAACGTGGGTCCTACATATAATTTTTTCTAACATACGGGTCCCACACATGTTTTTTGTCTCTACAACATGAGAATTCAATTCTCATGTTGCATGAGAAATATAAAACCCATTAACTATATAAGCAACTCAAAATGAGTAAGAATGCCTCTGATCTCATAAAAAAAAATCACACTATCACAAAAAAAAAATGCAAACAAAAAATCAAAATTAAATATATGAATATAAACTAAATAATAAAAGATAGCTTCAAAATCCACCAAATGACAAAAAATTGTATTCATAATAAATAACCATATTATCAAACTCACAAATTTGGAAATTGAGCCCGAACAACTACATAAAATAAAAATTCCCCGAAGGGAACTTGACACCAGATTTGTGAAAGTCATAAGCTGATTAATTCTGTCAATTCTGAGTTATTTAATAAAATTTAGGGGTCGATTTATTTTAATAAACTTATTATTTTGAGTGAAATAATATTTGTCATTTTAAGTGAGAGAAAGACACAAATTAATTTTTTTATTTAAAATTTAAATTAAAAAATACTCATTTTCTTCACCATGATCTTCATTGTTTGCGTCTTCCTCTCATTTAAAAAGAAACAATTTTATATCCTTTAAAAGCACAAACATCACACCCTTATTTTGAGTTCAAATCTTATAATAAATAGTAGATTTTAGATATAGTTCGCATTGCAAAATTTCCACCCCGACTACTCTGCCAAAGCTTGTCTCTTATTTCCATCAATGAACGATTCACTTGCTACAACGAACATTCTGTCGTTTACTTGTTGGTTCCTGGTGCAAGTCCACATTTTTCCAACTTCCAAGTGCTGGTTGGTGGCAATCACTTATTGAAACTTTGAATTGTGCGGCTTGGAAGTTTATGCCATTTACTCTCTGAGTTAGTCCAACTCCATAAGTACATGGTACCTTTAAGATCATTCTGAATCAATCTAATTATGTTGTGATCATGAAAAGCAATTAGATTAAGACGGAATAAAATAATTGATCAAATCTCTTGCCATTACTCTGCACTTCTACTCCAATGATGCTTCTAAGCTCTCTCAAACATAGATTTAATGATGTACAACTTGATGAAAACGAGAATCAACAATTAAGACCATTAACACAGTGCATAGCCCTTATATAGACTCTTCCCCCAATCACAAATCATAAAAACATTGTGCATAAACATGGGCAGTTAATTGTGTTATGGACATGTGCGAAAGGCCCGCGAAGTCGGTCCATTTCAGCAACCCGATGAGAGGCCCATACAGTCAAGCCCATTACATCAACCCGGTAACGCTCGAGCTCGGCACGTTACCTCTAGTAAAAGCCTAACGGATCACAGTTAAGGGAATATAACGTTCGGCACGTTACATCTTGTAACGGTCGACCAAGCTGTAATGGCCCCCGCGCCATTACAGCTCAGCTCCACATTTCAACCATAGGAACAGCCCCTATAAAAGGAATGGCTCATCGATGATAAAACACACACTATTGACTACATTCACCATCCTCACTACGCTGACACTACAATCATATTCTTTCTATTTGACGATCAAGCTAGGTTTAGGGATATCTTTACAGTAGATACTTCTAATCAAGGTTGTACGATCCAAAGTGACCAATCAGCTTTATAAGGGCTGAACATTCCTGTCCCCAAGACAGAATAAATTGTTTCTGGATGCTTGAGCAATTGAGTGTTGATGGTTTTCGCACATAAATGGTGGACCACATTCTCAAAGATATATATAATTCCACCGACTATCATAAGTTGATTTTAATAAGCATGTAATTTTTAGTTCCTTGAAACTATCTCATCATTTTCTTTGCATCTCTCCAGTAGTTTATAGCTAGATTAGGCTTGCAACCGTTAAAGTATAAATAATGTTCTTCATTTGTTACTGTTCAAGATTATTATTTGGGCACCAGCTCAAATCAAATTTATCATCCTTCACTATGGGAATTACACTTGGGGAATAATCTTTCATCCAAAATCTCTTCAAAACTTTTATTGATTTAGTCCTTAGACAACATGGGAAAACCTCAAAATCTGTCACGAGATCTGTCTCTATCTAGAAACACTCGGTGAAAACTAACAGCACTAGAATTATCAATGTGTTGTTGACATGGACTTAAATGACACATCAATATAACTATATAAGCGAAATTGCATTACGTAAACTATATCTATTTAAATAGATCAATACAAGGTCCAAATTTATTATATACAATAAAAATTGAACTGGTTAGTGAAAATTTGCTAGTCATATTTAAGTATCTTAGAATAATGGATATTGATAATGAGGATCTGGGGCAAGTTAACATGGATGAACACGAACTTCGAAAACGAATCTTAAGCATCTTTCTATCATAAATTAAAGGAAAATATGTATTTTCAGCTGCAGAAAAAAAAAAAAAGTTATCTGCAACAGTCACATGCTTTTCAGAATAGAATATGGAACTGTATTCTGAAAAGTATGTAACTGCTGTATATAACTTCTCCGCAGCAACAACAGGAGATTGATAGAACCCTAAATTAAATGCCATGTAGATATTTACGATTACAAACTTTAACTTTTTTTTTTATATATACAAGTGAGAATTGAATAAAAACCTAATACGTCCTACCAAAATCTTTTATCACTAAATCAATCCTAGTGACTTACAACTTTAACTTCGAATAACACAAGTTCAATTACTAATGAACAATATGTTAAAATCATTTAAGGCTCTTAATGTCAGGCATACATATCTGCAAGTCTGTCAAATTAATAGCACATATGTATAAGAGTAAAATAAAAAAGAAGGAGGTTATATTTATAAGTTTTTTTGTTTAAAAATTATACTATGTATTCTCGTGAATGCATTCCTAACCGAATCTATTCCCGAGAATACATAATTGAATTTATAAAAGTTTATAAATAAAAAATTTGTAAATATAATATTTCTCAAATAAAAATAGAGCTAAGATATTCTTGCTATCAATTTTTTTTACTATCACTTTAATCACCATTAGATTAGAGGAAAAGTTGAATAAAGAGATAGAAAATAAAAATAATTTTTGATTCGAATGTCAAGTAAAGTAAGGGCAATATTTTTCTCATGCCATTGGAGAGGAGGAAAATCTCCTACACACTCAAATTCATGGTGGGGCCACACATAAAAAATAAAGAAATCAAAAAAATTTATTGCACGTAAAATAAACTCTCACTAACATGAGAAGAGAGCTCTCCTACAACATAAGAATTCTTTTTCCCTTCAAGTAATAATAGAAAAAATTGTTACAATGAATATCTTGACTCGTAAAAATATTGTTAGTAAGTACATCTGTACATGCAAGATTTGTTCCTACTTTCGCCGTATTGGAAACACACGCCGAAAAAGATGCTTTTTGCAAGTGCAAAGTAATCTACTGGCCAATATCGCTATCTCGAAGTGCTTAAAAATAATCAACAAAGCAAGAAAGTGGGTTGTGTTTCCAGCTTTTGGCTCCATGATGATTTTAGCTTTTGAATAATTGGAAAAAAAAAATGAGCACTTTAGACATTTGTCCTCATCAAGCACCATAAGAGCCACTCAGCCTCAGAATGGTACACATCAATGAAATCTCTGGGAAATTGCCTTCTTCGGATATGAGGTTACTCGCACACTCAGCCTCACTACCTGTTTTTGTCGCATATGAATCAGGCGGCTATACAAATTAACGGTCAAGAAAGAAAAATATAAATAAAAATAAAAAATTAAAGTAGCTTTAGTTTATGTTAGGTTTTCCCTTTTACCAAGAGTGCAGGATAAATGTGCAGATCATATAAACATTAGATTAACACAATAACTAATATTATTACATTTGGTTCTAACTATCCCATGTTTTCTCATTGTTATCATTAACTTCATTTTATTTGATGCTGCTGTCGGCTATCAAACAAAAGTTGGTTTTCACTGTAATCAGAAAAGCTATGCAAACCTATCTATCAAAAAAGAAAAAGAAAAAAGAAAGCTATGCAAACCTTTCCTAATCATACATCGGAAATTAACATTTGCATGTTTCCAAGATGAAAAATAAATATCATGAACATTAATTATTTGTGTTAGAATGGCAAAGTATAAGTGACCACGTGTCTCGTTGATAAAGAATAAATTAAGAATCATAAAAGTGAGAAGATGCCTGAATATTCTGCTGACTTGCCCCGTGCTCTTACTCTAATGATTAACTATAATAATAATAATTAATTAAAAAACATCATATTAAAATTTAAAAGCCATCCTTAATTTACTTTTCACTTCACCTAATTCAACATCAACATCAACATCACCTTTATCCCAAATTAATTGGGGTCGGTGGTAGATGAACCCACATGAAAGATATAAAAATATAGAAAAAATAAAATAAAATAAAATAAAATAAAAAAATAAATAAAATAAAATAAAATAAAATAAATAAATAAAAATAAAAATAAAAATACAAAAGAAAAATAAAAATAAAAAATAAAAATATATATATATATATATATGCATATATAAATATATAAAAGTGAAAAAGAAAGGGACATGAAGAAGTGGGGGAAATGAAGGGGAAAAAGACTAAAAAGGGACCATCTGGAACATAGGAATAACCACGGGTCTAACCCTCCACCATACTTATAGCTTTTCTCCATTCCGTTCTAAGACACACCGTCCGCCAATCTATATCCCACTCCATTAAATCTTGTTTTACTACCTTCCCCCAAGTAAGTTTCGGCCGACCTCTGCCTCTTTTTGTGTTGAGCTCTTGGTAACAAATTTCTGTTCTTACGGGAGCATCCAGGGGCCTTCTCATCACGTGCCCAAACCACCTCAATCTATGTTCTCTCATCTTCTCGGCAACCGGTACTACTCCGACCTTTCGCCGAATATCTTCATTTCTTATCTTATCCATCTTTGTGTAACCACACATCCACCTTAACATCCTCATCTCTGCTACTCCCATCTTATGCTCATGTTGCCTATGTGCTGGCCAGCATTCCGCTCCATATAGCATTGCCGGTCTTACTGCCGTTTTATAGAATTTTCCTTTTAACTTAAGGGGGATTTTGCGGTCACACAAAAACCCAGATGCACTGCGCCATTTCATCCACCCTGCTCTGATTCTATGATTTACATCCTCATCAATCTCTCCACCTTTTTGTAAAATGGAGCCCAAGTATTTAAAAGCATCTTTTTTGGTACCTCTTGACCAATTAAATGCACGGGCTCTTGGTCCCCATCTCGTACCAGAGAAAACTCACACTTCAGATACTCAGTCTTGCTTCGACTTAATGTGAATCCTTTGGATTCCAATGTGCTTCTCCACAATTCAAGTTTTCTATTAACACCCTCCTTGCTCTCATCAATAAGCACAATATCGTCTGCAAAAAGCATACACCATGGCACTTCCTCTTGAATATCTTTTGTTAGTTCATCCATAACTAAGGCAAAAAGATAAGGACTTAGAGCCGACCCTTGGTGTACACCAACCGTGATAGGAAAATAACTTGATGTTCCGTTACAAGCTTTTACACATGTAGTAGCCCCATCATACATATCCTGGATTGCCTTTACATACTTTGATGGAACCTTTTTCTTCTCCAGGACCCACCATAAAACTTTCCTTGGAACCCTATCGTATGCTTTCTCAAGGTCTATGAACACCATATGCAAGTCCTTCTTCTTTTCCCGGTATCTTTCCATAAGTTGTCGCATCAAGAAAATGGCTTCCATGGTACATCTTCCTGGCATAAATCCAAATTGATTCACAGAAACCTTGGTATCTCTCCTCAAGCGATGTTCAATAACCCTCTCCCACAACTTCATAGTATGGCTCATTAGCTTAATGCCTCTATAGTTTGAACAATTCTGTATATCTCCCTTGTTTTTGTAGATAGGCACAATCATACTTTTCCTCCAAGCATCAGGCATCTTATTTGTCTGAAGAATCTTATTAAAAAGACTGGTCAACCATTTTATTGCCACATCCCCTAGGCCTCTCCACACTTCAATAGGCACACCATCAGGCCCCAAGGCTTTATTAGTATTCATCCTCTTTAAAGCCTCCTTAACTTCATGTGTATTAATTCTGCGTACAAATCTTCTATTCATATCATCATACGCGTCCTCCAAGTCCACCTCGCTAGTATCTCCATCCCCATTAAACAGCTTGTTAAAGTAGTTCAACCATCTTTCATTTACATCTTCATCTCTCATCAGAAATTTTTGATTCTCATCCTTGATGCATCTAACTTGAGTGAGGTCTTTACTTTTCTTATCCCTTATCTTTGCAAGTTTGTAAATACCTCTTTCACCATCCTTGCTCCCAAGATTTTTATACAACTCGTTGAAAACCTTGCCCCTAACTTCTCGCACTGCTTTCTTTGCATTTTTTCTCGCCAATCTAAACTTTTGCAAGTTCTCTTCACTGGGACTTTTATGCAAAGATCTAAAGCACTCCTTCTTATGTTTAATTGCCTCTTGCACCTCTTCATTCCACCACCATGTTTCCTTTGCAAGAAATCCATTTCCTTTACTTTCTCCCAACACCCTTCTTCCCAAATTTTGAATAAACTTAGCCATCTCACTCCATATTGCATTTACTTCTCCATCAAACTCCCAAGGTCCATCGTGCAACATTCTTTCATTGAACTCTCTCTCTTTTCCCTCCTTAAGCTTCCACCACCTTATCCTTGGGTTCTGAGCCCTCTTCTTCATTGTAAGTACTTTGTTGAACCGAACATCCAAGACTACCAGCTTATGTTGCGTAGCGACACACTCTCCAGGGTAGACCTTACAGTCGACACAAGAAGTTCTATCTTCTCTTCTAGCCAGAAAGAAATCAATCTGACTACGATTTTGGCCACTATGATAAGTGATTAGGTGTGACTCCCTTTTTTGAAAAAAGGTGTTCACTAACATCAAATCGTAGGCTAGTGCAACATTCAAGATATCTTCTCCAGTCTCGTTTCTCGTCCCATAACCAAAACCTCCATGGATTCTATCAAAACCTCCATTGCTTTCACCAACATGACCATTTAGATCTCCTCCTAAGAAAATCTTCTCCTCTCGAGGTATTCCCCTCAAAATCTCCTCCAAGTCTTCCCAAAATTGGCTTTTGTCAGTTGGTTGCAATCCAACTTGGGGTGCATACACACTGAGGATATTCAGGATTAAATCTCCCACAACAAGCTTGACCAGAATAATCCTGTCGCCTTTCCTTTTGACGTCCACAACTTTATCTCTGAAACTTTTATCGATCATAATTCCAACACCATTTCGACTCTTGTTAGTACCTGTGTACCATAACTTGAAACCAGTTCCATCCACTTCCTTGGCCTTTTCTCCAGCCCACTTAGTTTCTTGCAAACAAACAATATTCACTTTCCTTCTAGCAAAAACATCTGCCAACTCCCTCAGTTTACCCGTTAAGGTTCCTATGTTCCAGCTGCCCAATCTCATCCTTAACCCCTGGGCTGTGCTTGCCCGCCACGCTCGCCCATCTGCGAGTTGGGACCCTGGCATACTTCTCACCAAATCCGGGTGAAGACTTGGCGCCTTGCCTTGGGGCAAGGACCCTAGCCCACTTTTCACTACACCCCGGGCCCGATGCAGCGCCTTGCCTTGTGGCAAGGACCCTAGCCCATTTTTCGCTACACCCGGGGCCCGATGCAACGCGTCGCTATGAAGGGTACGCCCCAACGAAAAATCATATAGGTTCATCACATAGAAAAATAGCTGTTTTTTACGGTCGGTTCGCAAAACCTGACACCAACCCTCCTCCTTTATCCTGGCTTGGGACAGACCATGCATGCAAGCACATATGGGCGGAGTTTCACTTCACCTAATTAAATTTTAAAAAAGTCGGTCACCAAGATTACCAAATCAATTACACTATTTGTTTTCTTTCTAAATTGACCAATGCAAACTGGCCCTGCTTATCACAATATCTTTTTAAATTAGAATATTGTGTCGACATTTTACAACTGCACGAGTTATCCGAAGTGATATAATATTAATGAGTCAAGTATTTAATCAAAGTAAAATAAACATTAAAAACTAATGTAGCCTTACCCCTTAAGTTTTTGCGTTGAATTGGTTCTTTACATGTATTAAAGTCTCGTCGTCCTCCACTTTCTCTTGTGGAATTTCTTAGTACAAATAGGCTGGACCTGTTGCATTATCCACTCTTCAAGCCCAATGGACTCTCATGTGAGGGGGCGTGTTGAGATATATAAAACCATTAATGTAACCTCACCCAACAACTTAAGCTTTTGGGTTAAAATAGTTCTTTACATAAATAATGCACCTATAAATCCAAATAATACATAAAGTATATATTCGATCATAATCTAAATAAAATCAGCTAAAATAAAGTAAAGTGAAAATTCTCATTAATAAAACCCAAATATGTGTGTAATTTTGCAATACAACAAATATCTTGAAAGTTGGGCAAGGAAATGCGTTAGAGGTGAAAGCTTGAACCTAATTCTATCTCATTCTTAAGCTGTCAGCGTTACCTACCTTTATCATCATTAAAATAACTACCATGGCTACATTATTTTCATGCATATCTTCATACCTAACTACAGATCGTCACCTAAATATTTAACATGTCCACTGGGTTCTTTTTATTAGTTTTGGCCAGACTCTGATTCTTTACATCAAGTGGAAAAATGAAAAACCATTAAAGTCGCTTTTAATTTTAGTTGTGGTTGTTTTCTCCAGTCACAAAAAGGGACGGGTAGATAATAGAAATCAGAGATTACAAAAAAAAAAAAAAGATATTAGAATCAGAGTGTAACCTTGACAAATACTCCCCAATATATATCAATTTATTGTTGCAGAAATGGAGAAAAGTAAACATGATTGGAAACATGTCATCGATACAACAGACAGTTCGAATCTTATCCTCATATCCTTCTCTTTTCATCCCACAATACTGAATCTAAATTGAATATCGATGAAAAGTAAAAGAATTATATGATAGATAATATTATGGGTGCTTATCAACCGATCCAAACCGATTCAAATCGCGGTGACCGAACTGAAAAATCGATAACCGAATAAATTGAAAACCGAAAAACCAAAAACCGAAAAAAAAAATCCCAAATTTTAATGGGATTGGATCGGTTTTTCGATTGGTTGATGAGAATCGATCCAATATATTAATTCCCCTTTACCTATTTGGGTCTTTCCCCAATCATAACCCAAAAATTTCTAAACCAAGACCCATTAATCCATCAACTAAACCCAAGAGAAAATCTAGTCACATCTCATCAACAAAATTTTGTCTGTGTAGAGCTTCATATTGTCAAAAAAAAAAACAAACTATATTATCGTTTAATGATGCTTTTGTATTTAAATTTTTTTTACAAAGCCAATATATACAAAAGATGTTATTTGTCTAATAATCATGAAATCAATTTTAGGATTTTCAAAAAACTGAAAACAGATCTGATCCAATCCAAATCGAAAAATTTTGGATTGAATCAGACTGGATTTGAGAAAAAAAATCAAACTGAAGGAATTGGATCGGATGATTTTTGCTTCTAAAATCATCGATCCAATCCAGACCGCGAACGCCCTATATAATATGGCTTTAAATTTTATTTTTTTGATAAACAAATATGGCTTTAATTTAATTAAAAGACATTATGAACAGTTTTAATTATTTTTGGAGAAATTTTTGGTTAAATTAATTAGGGATAGGATATTGTGACAACCAAATAAAGTTACAATGAATGTTACTACCAATTAATCTCACTGTGAGATTGGTAGTAACGATCCGACGGTCCTCCTTGCCGCCGCTGCCGCCGCTGTGCATAGCCTCTGTCCCGACGGCGCCGCTGCCTCCGCCGCGCCGCCGCTGCCCCTCTGTTGCGCCGCCGCCGCATCCCGCGGAGAGCTTCGTCAAATACACGAGCTAGGGTTCGATTTTTACCAGATTCAATTTGTACCATATTTGATTTTTTAGCAGATCAATTATCGCGGTTCTAGTTCCATTAATATTTGAATACATATTAATATTTTTTGAGCAGATTAATATTCTTGATTTAATTCATATGTGATCGGTGTAGCGGAGGGTAATTGGATTCTGTTCTGTAAACTGCATTGGAAATAGATTTAGGAGAAAGAAGGGGACCAAGGGTAGAGGATGATGAGTGTGATTTGGTGGAAGAGAAGATTGAAGGATGGAAGAATGAGTAAGGTCCAACAGATACTGAAGCTGAGCGATGAGGTTCCCTCAGCATGCGAACCCATTCTTCCATTCCCCTATTTCGATTCTTCACTGTGTAAAAACATGTCCCCTTCTCGCCCCCAAAACCCCAAGACAGAAGGGCGGCGGCAAAGTGTATATTGAGAGAGAGGGGGGAAGAGAGAGAGAAACGAATGCAGGGGCTATTTAAGAGACCAAGGAGGACCCTCGGATCGTTACTACTAATCTAACGATGAGATTGATTGGTAGTAACATTGGTTGTAATTTTATTTGGTTGTCATAATATCTTATCCCAATTAATTATTAGAAATTTTTTAAAAACTATTACGAGTATAAAATTGTAGTTATCATAATAATAATACATTTTAGGGATTAATAAGAATAATGTTGCAGGTAACAGGGATGTCATACAATCACATAAGACAAAATAAAGTTATTGAAAACGGTACTTTTTCAATTTTTTTATTATTATTTATCTTTTTTTTTGGAAACATTATTATTATTTATCTTGTCCTTATTCTTGTGGAAAATAAATAACTAAACCTGTTAAATGATGAAACCAAAGCCCTACATTTTATTACAATTATATTTATTAATAAGTTTAAACTTTTGAATTGAAATGTTTCTTCACAAATTCAAACCGAGTATATATTACATTTCAAATTAAAAAAAAAAATGAATATAATGCCCAACTAACGAATAAAATAAATTAAATATTTCACTAGTAGTTTAGGAAAATATCTAATTATTACTAATGATACATGTAGAAAAAATTATGATAAAAAGAACAAAAAAATTAAAATGGGTGGCTTAAAATAATTCAACGACGTCACACTATTTCATACAAATCAAGGGCAATGACTCCTGGGGATGTGCATGGGTCGAACCGAACCAATTTTTTTGAAAAACCGAACCGAATTGGTTTAAGTGGTTCGGTTCGAAAGTGGTTCGGTTCGGTCCAAAACTGGTTCGGTTCGGAAGTGGTTCGGTTCAGTTCGAAAGTGGTTCGGTTCGGTTCGGAATCGGTTCGGAAGTGCTTCGGAACCGGTTTGGGTCGACCCTCTTTTGAAAAGAAAAAAATTAAAAATTTTAAAAAATAAAGTTATAAAAATTAATTTGGTTTGGTTTGAAAATGGTTCGATTCGGTTCGGAAACGGTTCGGTTCTTAAACCGGTTCTAAAAACTGGTTCGGTTCTTAAACCGGTTCTAAAAACCGGTTCGGTTCATGAACCGGTTCTTTAAAAACCGGTTCGGTTCATGAACTAGTTTTTTAAAACCGGTTATTTTATGGAGCGGTTCGGTTCGGTTCATGGTTCGACCCATTTTTATGGTTATTTTGCACACCCCTAATGACTCCTCCTGCTGTGAGTGGTTTCCCATTCCATCTATAACCCGCAGATTGGAGACACACGTAGACACATTCAAGTCTTATATATTTAATTAGAGAAATCCTATACTTTTCTTATTTTTAAATGATAATTGTATTAACACGAGAGGTTTTATAAAAGTTATGTCGTATGAAAAATGATTATATAATGATATAGAGATTTATTTTGCATGTCTTAGTTTTTTATTTTTTTTGCTTCAAAAAGTGCGGGTCACACAAAATATTATGCATATAGAAAAAAAAAATTGTGTCATATTGCATGATAAATACAAAAGATGAATTGTACTTGTTAGTTATTTATTATATTTAATTAATAGATATTTGACACGGTACCATTAAGAAACCATAGCAACTCATTTAATCAACATGCAAGGATGTCGTAAGGTTGTTACATCAAACTTATTTTTTTTTTGATAGACCAAACCTATTTTATTATAATTGACCTTGTTTATTTAGTAGTTAATTAATGCAAGTTGTAATTACAAATAAAGTTACTTCTAAAATATTTAGCTATATATATATATAGGGTTTATAAGAGTTACGTTGTAGGAAAAGTGATTATGTTATGTTATAGAAATTCGTTTTGCGTGCCGGAGTTTTTTTTTTTTTTTGCTGCGGGCCCACAAAATGTTGTATGTAGAAAATTTCATAAGGTCATGTTAAATGAGAGATGATAAACTCATTACAGTCATATATATATATATATATATATATATATATATATATATATATATATATATATATATATACTCGCTGATAAGATCGAAAGGTTTAATATGAGCAAAATTGAAGCTTTATGTTTGCAAGTTGTGGATATGTCTCACCAATCACCGTCCAGGCCAATGAGTCAGCAGATAAATCATTGTAATTAATTACTGTAATGCGTTATATTTAGTTGCGGCAGGTAATTCACATTGTCCTAGATCCTATGATAAATGTACACTTATTTAATTAAGGGATAGATTATTCTATCTATTTTTTTTTGCCTATCATACTAAAACATCATTGTATCATAATCTTAATTAATATTTATATTTCTTTATGTTCTTGAGATTCTGATATAACGGTGTTGGAGAGTGATAGACAAAGATATACAAAAAAATGATAGGTAGAATATCGTATCCTTTTAATTAAAAAAATCAATACATACATGTATTTTAATAAATATAATTGTAAAATTCTTCTACATTTTTTGTTATAAGCCACATATATTTTTCACGGGAGATAATCTCATTCAAGTGAGGAAATTTTTTTTTTACATTCATAAGAACTTGATTCCAAAATCTTACTTAAACGGAATCAAGAATATATTACTTGAGCTAACCCCTTTGATATTCTCTCCTCTTATGTTATAAGGAGAAGAAAAAAAAAGTGTGAATCTCGTTCGCATGCACACCTAAGATTGTGAAGAGAGGAGAGAATAATCCCTATTTATCTCCTATAATTTACTTTATTTTACCTAATCAACTCTATCTTTGTCTCATATTTGTCACTCCTTGACTCACATCTATTTTTTTATTTTTTTTTCATTAGAGTCAAAATGCACCACCAGGTGGTAACTACTATCTAGCATCTAGTAACTACAATTTCGAACCCCTGGGAGTCTTTTCGTACCCCATTATGTGCCGCAAGTGGCAAGTGTCTTTTCGCTGCACCTACTGGTTTAAGGATATGAAATACAAGCCGTTGTATTACCTTTTTTTGTTTTTAATACAAGCAGAAATTAATTACACAAAACTTAATATAATTTATCTAAATTTCTCACCAATCCTAATTGTATTAATGAGATTAAAAGTCAACTGTTGCTGAACTATATGATACAATTTATTTGAAAAATTGATAAAATTTGTCATTAAATAAATAAATAAAAATCTTAATTACTGTGAGTCTGTGACTCTTTTGTTTATTCATAATGAAAAAATAATAATGTTACATTAATAGAAGACGTAAATATACTTTATTTTCGTTCTGTTTCATGCAGTAAACATTTTTTTGAAAGAAAATAATAAAAGGGATAGAATATTAAGCCTATCTAGCCTCCAAATGTAACTCAGCTGACAATTGAGCTTCAAGAGTTTGCTTGGGTCAAGGATGTAAATTTTGACTCAAGCAAATTCTTGAAAAATATTTCGGAATTAGATATTATATAATAAAAGAGAAAAGTGTTTGTTCTTTTAAATGATATACCTTATGTCATTTCACTCTCATAAAAAAATAGGACCCACGTCTTTATATATTTTTATCCACTCTCTCCTCCTTAATATGTCATTGTCATTCTTCCTATCACAAACAGAACCGTAGGAGCAGAGTATCCCTAAAAGCATCTCAATATTCTCTTTTGTTTAATTTTTTTTTTTTACCTACCATTGTATTCCATGAACATGTGATCAATTTGGTTTTGCATACCAAGAGACTATGTTATCAGTTCCTCCTTATCCCTATATAAAGTCATAAACCCACAAAGCTATGCATACTTAAACACCTCACTATTGTCCAAAACTCTTAACAAACAAATGAGGATTCCCACCCTCACATGTTTGATTTTCACCTTCATTGTCTTCAATCCTTCTCATGCAAAACAAACACAACCTATTTCAGATATCCTCAGTGTTGATAATTTCATGAACAAAATATATCAATGGAGAAATGAATTACAAGGATTCCAAACCTCAGGCCCTATGGTGGTAGCAGGAGTCTTGTGTTTCATTGCTTCATCTATATCAAGTGCTGGTGGTATTGGTGGTGGAGGGCTTTTTATTCCTATACTAACTATTGTGGCTGGTCTAGACCTCAAAACAGCTTCAAGCCTATCAGCTTTCATGGTCACAGGAGGGTCAATTGCAAATGTTATGTGCAATCTTTGTGCCACATGTCCTAAATTTGGAGGCAAGTCATTGATTGACTATGACATAGCACTTTTATCAGAACCATGTATGTTGCTAGGAGTGAGTATTGGAGTTATATGCAACCTTGTATTCCCTGAATGGTTGATTACTACTATATTTGCCCTTTTTCTTACTTGGTCTACCTCAAAGACCTGCCACAGTGGATTGCTTTTTTGGAAGATTGAATCAGAAAAGATAAGGAAAAATGGATTTCAGGAACTTGAAAATGGGGCTGCTGAAGAAAGTGAAGGGCTAGTTCAAGTGAACAAAGAAAATGAAGGGTTGAAAAGTATTGAAGAACATCTTCTGGTTCATGAAAAAAATATCAAATTGAGTATCCCATGGATGAAATTGGTGGTCTTACTCTTGGTCTGGTTCTCTTTCTTCTCCCTCTATCTTCTTCGTGGCAACAAATATGGACAGGTTAGACCATTGTTTTCTTATAGCTTCTCTTGATGTAACTTTCAAAAATGTTTTCAATATTAATCATTAGTTCCTATAGTTTGGTGGTCTTAGAATAGCAGCAATGCAATTTGTTCAATTTGTACACAGAGTATCATTCCAATGAAGCCATGTGGTGTGGGATACTGGATTCTCTCATCAGTTCAAGTCCCTCTTGCTTTAGTTTTCACTGCTTGGATTGTATTTAGAACAGAAAGTCATCAAGACCAAAATCTTATGCAAGAGGTTCGTAAAGCATCATAGATTGAAAATTAATTCTTGAATGTTGCTTAGAACGTCATTCAATCAAATTACAGCTAACTTCCCTCGAAGTGTTATGCAGGGTCCATGCCTATCAAGAAATGGACCATCAAATAAGCTTCTTTTTCCAGTGATGGCATTACTAGCAGGGATATTGGGTGGTGTCTTTGGAATTGGAGGTGGAATGCTGATAAGTCCACTTCTCCTTCAGGTTGGAATAGCTCCTGAGGTATGTTCCATTATTCTATGATGTATTAAATATTGTAAAGAACAAATTCAACTCAGATGCTTAAGTTATTGAGTGAAAGACACTTTAATGATTTTATATTAGACTTCTCTAACATACACCGGAACACAAGAGCCTATGGGATAATGTACAAGCTCATTTACCTGTTCTAAGAAATTTCATAGTGAACTTATGGCCACTTGGTCACAATCTCATATCATAAAAAAAATTAATTCAATCAAAAAATTTAAGTTATTAACTGAAGGCCATTTTAATGGTTTTATATTAGGATTCTCTAACAAATATTGTATAGATTAGGCATTAGTTCAATACATCAGCTCACTATTGATTATAGTGGCTGCTAAATTGGTATTTACCAATCAATCAAATTATTTTGTTGTACAGGTGACAGCAGCAACATGTTGTTTCATGGTTTTCTTCTCTTCTACCATGTCAGCCTTGCAATATCTGTTGTTGGGCATGGAACACATAGAGACTGCCATCATCTTGGCCATAATATGTTTTGTTGCATCACTTCTTGGGTTATTGGTGGTGCAGAAAGCAGTTCAAAACTATGGAAGACCATCCTTAATAGTATTTTCGGTTAGCATAGTGATGACTTTAAGTATTGTTCTAATGACTAGTTTCGGAGCCATTGAAATTTGGAGAGACTATATATCAGGGAGATACATGGGATTTAAGCTACCCTGTTGAAAAACAATTTTGTTCAATCAGTATCTGATTGTATGCTAGTTTTTTATCTCACTAGAATTGCGTGTCTATATCAGAGTATGTAGTTATCAAATTTTGGACCTTTTGTATCACCATGAACCCTTTACTAGCGAAAGTAGGCAATATGATATCTCAAATTTGTGTCATGTGCAACAAGAACACGTAACAACTTCCTGAAAATCAGATGAATAAAACTTGTCATTTTTTTTGAAAGAAATTCTCTTGAAAAAGAAGGTTCATTTCTTACCAAACTAAGAAATGAGCAAATTTAAGAGTCATTAACGAAACAGCTTCCAAATCCAAATGGGAGAAATTATATTATTGCATTTTAATGCTCTACAGTATTTGAACAAAACTTTGCTATGGACAATGCCATACAATTTTTTTCCCGTAATCCCAAAATCACATCCTTTTTGGGATCATAGGAGATAATCATTATCTCCTGGGAGAAACAATTGACCCTTATGAAAATATTAGGGATATTTGAGTTCATTAAGTAAAATATAATAATTATGAAATAAACTTTGTATGATTATTTTTTAAATAATTTAAACTTTATATCCCTTAAAATTAAATTTTACATACTAGTGATCCTGATTATTCAAAAAATTAGACTCAAGTTATAGCTATAGGTTTCTCACATTTACGAATTATTATTTTAACATGTTCTGAACAACATAAATTATCTATCTATACAGCCATATATGCAATTTTAAATAATTCCTCAACAACAAATAGACTTAAGTACAGGAGGTCAGATTTTGAGCTCCATTTGACATGAAAGTTTGTCAAAAATTACGCAAATCCTTTATAGATTATGAATCACTGTAGTCTCATTAGTCTGTCATATTTGAAACTCCCAAATATAGTCTTAGATGGATAGATACATACAAGTTAGATAAAGAAAATTAGCAAAAGTTCTGAAAAGATCATCCCAAATAGGAAAACCGAGCTCTGTGGAACCGAGTCTCACGGCCCCAATCCCAATGTACTGGCTTTCTTTTAACACCAGGAAGGACTTTCCAATGCCATGCTCTCTAGTTTCCTTTGTTGTCTTGATCTTCAGCTTTTTTTGTTGTTCTCTTATGTAATGATGCTAAAAACAAAGTATCACCCCACAAGAATGAAGGGTAAAAAGTAAAGGACAATTCTGTTAAACACCCTAGGGAGAACTTTTTGAGCAAGAATTCTCCTAGGTGAAGTTTTGTACAGAATTAACCCAATGCTAAATAAATAAATTGACTACTATCATGTCAAAGCTAAATGGTACAAATTATCAGTAGTACCTTGGAGGCTAAAGCCAAGCCTCTACAACCAATTTACA